>CAMZMU010000051.1:47891107-48046818 GCA_947311845.1 Poa pratensis | reverse complement strand
TCCGAGATACCTTATCTCGGTTCCTCTGTGCTAATACTCCGAGACACTTATCTCGGTTCTTCTGTGCTCTTTTGCAGATCTCTTCCGAGATGTCAACCAGCAATACCCCGGAGCCTGCCGAGGATATCGTGAGGAGAGCGCGCCGGGTGGGAGGGTTCCGACGTAACCCAGGCCGAGATAGACTGGCTAGTCCGGACCAAACGCATTCCCACAAGTGATATGCCGGGTTCCCGGCAAAGAGGCCGAGCCGAAGCTGAAAACCGGCGAGCGCGTGGTCTTCGTCGCGCACTTCGAGCGCGGCTTTGGACTCCCGGCGAGCGAGTTCTTCCGGTCCTTCTTGGATCGTTCCGGCTTCAACCTCACCACCTTCCAGCCAACGCCATTACCACGCTTTCTGCGTGTGTCTCTTTCTCCGAGGATACCTCGGACTTTGGCCACTGTAGAGCTCTGGGCCAAGTACTTTCCAACTCCGGAAGCAAAGTGTCCCGGATCCGGAGAACAAGAACTTCCCCAAGGAGATGACCCCGTGCGAGCTGCTACCATCATACCTCGGAAGGGTTCCGTCTTACCTCGGATTCAAGGGCTGGAGTCATGCCGGAAATGGCAGCGCACGTTCTTCTACGTGAAGAACCCGGACAGCCCAGACAATGCCGATTATCTGAACCTGCCGCTATTCAACATCGCCACCCCCACTGAACAGTTTAACTGGTCCCTCAACCCGAAGGACCTGAACATCGAGATCAACCAGATCCACAAGGTCGTGGAGAGCTGGTGAAGGCAGGCCTAACAAGCGATGATCTCCTGAGGACCTTCATCAGCCCCGAGTTTCCCCCCTCCAAGACCGAGTTCACAAGATCTGCCACATGAGTGGCCAGTATGATCCAACTCGGATCAGCACCCACGAGCTGAACAAAGCCGAGATCAGAAGACGTGTCAAGGCAATTGCCCGCACGCTGATGACCGAGGAATGGGAATGGGGTCTTGAACCTCATAACAGAACTCGGCTTCCGGAGCAAGTAAGTAACCTTGCAACTTGCACCGACATATTTTTTCCTACCGAGGTAACTCTTATGCCGGTCCCATAACCGCTCATAAAGTAACTCGGTTTTACTGCTTCTGGTTTGCAGAGGTTTACCCGGCAAAAGACTGAAGATGGAGAGGATCCCTCCACCAAATGGGGCCAAGATATCCCTGCCCCGGACGTCGCCGAGGTAGAAGATCCGGATGATGAGGATCAGCTGCCAATACCGAGAGCTGGCGCCCCTACCCCGGGTAAGCCTCGAGCCCGAGCTTCAATCCGAGATTGGTCAGATGATGATGATCTCGAAATGCTAGAGGTAATTGACGCTCGTCCCATCGCATATGCTCACCCAGCCCATCAACCTAACCCGGGTGGCTCTGCCCCGAGTGCACGCCCTGCTACCTCGGGCAAACAAGTGGCATCTCGCAAGCGCGCAGAGACCGGTACCTCGAAAACCGGAACCTCCACATCCTCGGATCCAGCCGCACCGCAGGCGAAGCGACAGAAGAGAGGAGCGGTTAAGCCGAGGAAGGGCAAGAAGAACCCCAGTTACTGAAGGGTAAGATATTCTTTGCCGACACAAGCTTACTTCCTTTTTTCTCTTCTGCCGGATAACTTTTTCCCGACATAACTTTTTCTTGTTTGACGCAGTGCCCCCCTTGAAGTTGACCAGAGTGCCTCTTCTATGCGCTCGCCCCTTCCGAGTACAGCCGAACCTCGGCCACGTGACTCCGGGGCACCCGCCACCTCAACTGTCATTCCCGAGGTTGTGATCCTCGACCAAGATGATGGCTCCGGTGCCCCCACCACGGAAACCGACATCCCGCGGGCCGACACTTCGGTGACCTCGGGCGCACAGCAACCACCACCACAACAACCAGCCGCAACAACAGCAACCACAACAACAACAGCAGCAGCAACAACAACAGACAGCAGCAACCCAACAGCACCAAGGACAGCAACAACCTCAACAGCACCAGCAGCAGCCAAAGCAGCCGCCCCGGCCGAGGTCCACCACCAAGTCCCCCACCAAGTCCACCGAGTTAGCAACTCGGAAAGCTATTCCACTCGCCAAGCCGACACAGAGCCAAGCAGCCACCGGGAAACAGCTTGCCAACCCGGAGAGACAAGTGGTGTTGACTCCAACCACTACCCCGGAGCACCAAGCTCTCACCACTTCTGTCTCCCGAGTCCCAGCAGCAGCTGGGTTTTACCCCAGCTCCAAACTCAGAGTGGACACAGCTTAGGCTCGGAGAAGCAGTACCACATGGACTGGAATGCTGCCGACACAAGCGAGGTCTCCTCCGCGCACCCGGTCACTCCACATCCAGCTGGCCCCAGTGCACTTGCTCAGGCCATGCACAATTTGCAAGTCTCGACCCTTCGAGCCAGCAAGCTTGCCGAGGTATTTTTTCCTCAGCCAAACTTTTATTTTCTTTGCCATAGATGATAAACATACACAATCCCCAGTCCCCGAGATTCGGGTTGAGTGACCTGGCTCGCCCGAGTAAAGATCACTCAGCGCGAATCTTCACAAAATTTTCATCATTAGACTCAAAACCGACACTTAGGATCTTCAAAAATCCGACACTTAGGATCTTCAGAAAATCCGACACTTAGGATCTTCACAAAATCCGACATCCAGTCCCCGAGATTCTTGTCGAGTTTTACGGCAGGAATCTTTAAAAATCCGACACTTAGCTTTACTCGGCATGAATCTTCACTAATCATACTAACTCTTTGCTCTTTTCAGGATTGCACCAACGCTCGGACCACGTGTTTCGGAAGTTGCTTCTGGACCACAACAAGCTCAAGAGGTCCCACAAGCAACTTCAGGAGACGCTGAAGAACAAGGAAAAAGCGCACGCCACTGCCCTTCAGAAGGAACGGCAAGAAGTGTCTCGGCTCCAGGAGGAGCTTGCCCGGGTCCAGGGCAGAAAACCGGCATTGAGCAGGCCCTGATGCAAAAGGAGGAAGCTGCTCAAAAGCACAAGGAAACGCTCGAGGCGTCCGAGGTTCGCGCTACCTCGGCTCAAGGAGAACTGGATGCCCTCAAGGCAAAATCCGACATCTGGCTCCGCGAGCTCACCCGGCTGAACAAGGAGATGGACTGTAAGTTTCTTTCCTTTCCTTTTGCTTCACTTGCACCGACATTAAGATATGCCGGTATATAACTCAATTCGGTGATAGCTTTTCTGTCTTCAGATCACTTCGCCCACTCCAAGGCTGCTGCACTCAACACTGTTCGCAAGGCACGAGCGAAGAGAGCCGAGGCTGGCCCAATCCCGGAGAATGGGATATGGAAGATTACTTGACTGCTCTGAATGCTCGCATCTCTCCTTTGAAGGCCATTGGCCTGGATCTTCTTGATGCCGGTATCAAAGCTTACCGAGCCTTATGGCCAGGATCTCCAACTCCGTCTAGCATTGAAGAACTGTCCAAGTGTCTGTCGGGGCCGAGGCCAGGATCCGAGAGTGGAGATCCTCAGCAGCTCGTGCCGGAGCTGATCAAGCACTGACCTTTGTGCTCTCCTGGTACGAGTCCATCAACCTCAACGCCGTGCGCTCCCTGCGCCAAGGCTCCAAATGGACCTCCGATCCGACATTGATAGAGAGCCGCAAAGATGCAGCCAAATTCATGGCCAGTTATGCTCCCACCCGACACTTCATCCCGGGTCCCGCCTACTCGGATGACGAAGAAGATGACCAGGATGATGAAGAGGGCGAAGAAGAAGATGACGTTGATGAGGAGATCGAGGCCGAGACTCTCGACGCTGCCACTGCCGAGCGACCGAGACTGCTGCTGCCGCGCAACCGAGACTTCCGCTGCCGGAGCGCCGACACTTCTGCTGCCGGAGCAACCGACATTGCCAAGCCGGCTGCGACCGACTTCAGAGAAGCCGGTAACCGAGACTTCTGAGAAGCCGGTAACCGACACTGCTTGGTGCCCGCAGCCACTCCAACTCCCGAGGTTGCTCCAACCACTGAAGCTTCTTCTGCCGCCGAGACTGCTCCCGAGCCTCGCACCGCTCCAACTGCTCCGAGCTCCTCCGAGGCAGCTGCCTAAGCTTATCAAACATTGAACTATTAAATCCCCGGAATGCCGGGTGCAGATGTAAATATACGTTTAAGTATTTCGCAGTGCTACTTTTATCATATTAGTTTCAACAAGACAAGCTTAATGCCGTATCACTTTGCACCAAGTCCCCGAGTTTACTTTCTTGTTTACTATACTTAGTAATCTTTGCTCTTGTCTACCATTTAGGCGTTCGACAGTCGAGTCACAAGATCAATCATTATAGCATACAATACTTGTAAATTTTGAGGTAAGGTTTAGAGTCATCCGACACAAGGGAAAAGGAACGAAAAAACCGGGTTAGTAAACGACATATGTCGGATCTTTTTAGGACCGAGTCCCCGAGTCCATTTTCATGTTTACCATATACCATAACCTCTGCTCTTGACTGCCATTTCGGCGTTCGTCAGTCGAGTCACAAGATCACAACAAAATAGCATACATTACTTGAACTTTGAAACGAGGTCTCAAAATCATCCGACATATGAACAACACAGAAAAAACCGAGATAAAACACAAGCATATGACAAAGGCAGTCCCCGAGTTTCTTTTCGGAGTGCCGGCATTTTATTCAAAGGAAAACCGAGATACATACACTGCGCCCTTATGAGTAAAAGGGACGAAGTAGAGCTACATTCCAGGGTCTTTTGGTCTCCTCTCCGGATTTGTCCATCACATTTTTCCTCGGTGCCTGTGCATCTATAAGATAGTATGAATCATTGTGCAGAGCCTTGCTCACAATGAACGGTCCCTCCCATGGAGGTGACAACTTGTGTCGGCCTGCTTTGCGTTGCACTAGCCTCAACACCAAATCTCCCTCTCGGAAAACCCGAGGGCTGATCTTCCGGCTATGATAGCGTCGGAGATTTTGCTGATATATAGCTGACCGAGATAAGGTCAGTTCTCGTGCTTCTTCGAGCAAATCAACATCATTTTCCCGAGCTTCTTTTGCCTCGGTTTCAGTGTACAGCGCCACTCTTGGCGAGTCATATTCCATGTCGGGCAGACCGCTTCTGCCCATAGACCAGAAAAAATGGCGTATAGCCAGTTGATCGATTTGGTGTGGTCCTTAGACCCCACAGCACTGCTGGTATCTCCTCTATCCAACATCCCGGAGTTCGCAACAGTGGTTCAATCAACCGGCTTTGATACCGGCTAACACCAATGCATTTGCTCTTTCCACTTGCCCATTTGCCTCAGGGTGTGCCACCGAGGCTATGTCCAACCGAATTCTCTTATCCGCACAGAACCGAGCAAACTCTCCCACAGCAAAGTTTGTGCCATTATCCGAGATAATGCTATGGGGTAACCATATCTCAAAATGATGTCCTTCAAAAAGGTCACCGCTGTGTGACCATCACACTTCCGGATTGGCTTTACCTCGATCCACTTGGTGAACTTGTCCACCAGCATATGAGTCATGTTACCTCGGGCTGGCCTGAACTCTCCCACCATATCCAGCACCAAACTGCAAAGGGCCAAGTGATTGGAATTGTCTTGAGTGCCGAGGCTGGCAGGTGGATCTTTTTAGCAAACCTCTGACATCCCTCACACTTTCTGACGATATCTTCTGCCTGGTTCAAAGCACTGGGCCAATAAAACCCATGCCGGAATACCTTAGCCACCAAGGCTCTTGATGAAGCATGATGACCACACTCTCCGATGAATTTCCAGGAGCATCTCCTGCCCTTCTCTGCGGCTCGACACAGCGCTGCAGTACCTCGGTCACACTTCTCTTGTATAACTCCTGGTTGATGATGGTGTAGGCCTTGGATCTTCTTTGCACTTGCCTAGCTTCAACTTCATTACTTGGCAAACTCCCATCCATCATAAATGCCATTATTGGTTGTGCCCACTCCGGCACAGGACGCACAGGAAAGATCAGATCATCCACCTCCATGAGGTCAACCGACATTACTTCTTCCGAGATAGAGTAACCAGTCCCCGGGTTCTGCCAAGCAGTCCCCGGGTTCTCCCAAATGCATCCGACATCACGTCCATGGGAACAGCACCAGACTCCGGTTTTGCCGGGATAAAAATTGACTCGGACTCCGGCGATGGTTTGATTGATGGCTTCCTCAGATGCTCCAAGGCTATGCCGGGTGGAATTGGATCCCGGGATGAACCTAGCTTGGACAGTACATCGGCGGCGTCATTTTCAGCCCGAGGTATATGCGTGAGCTCGCAACCTTCAAAGAACCCCGAGATCTTCTGGACATGAAACCGATACAACGCCATGTTGGCATCTAAAGCATCCCAATTTCCCGAGACTTGCTGCACCACCAAATCCGAGTCTCCGAAACATTCTATCCGGCGAATACCAATTTCTTTGGCCACATTTAGCCCATGAACAAGTGCCTCATACTCGGCCACATTGTTAGATGCCGCAAAATGAATCTGCAACACATATCTCATTGATCTGCTTAGGCGAGGTAAGGACTACCCCGGCACCTAAACCAATTTTTGTCTTGATCCATCAAAGTGCATTCTCCAGTAATTGGGGTCAGGCCGTGGTGGCTCATATTGCATTTCAGCCCAATCCACCAGGAAATCCGGCAGTGCCTGAGATTTAATGGCATCTCTTCTTTCATAGTGAGGAGTGTAAGGGGACACCTCGATAGCCCACTTGGCTACTCGGCCCGTTGCATCTTTACACCCAATGATCTCCGAGATAGGAGCCTCACACACCACAGTGATTGAATGCTCTTGGAAGTAATGTTTCAACTTCTTAGCAGCCAGATAGACACCATATGTCATTTTCTGGTAGTGCGGATAGTTCTGCTTGGATAACGAGATCACCTCGCTTAGGTAATACACTGGCCTCTGCACAGTTTTGCCATCTTCTTCTCTCTCCACTACCAATACGACACTCACAACCCGGTTTGTGGCTGCAATGTAGAGCAACATCGGCTCTTTGGGTAATGGTGAAGCCAGTATCGGCGCAGTTGCCAACATCTTTTTTAACTCGGTGAACGCCGCATCTGCTTGCGGGGCCACACGAAGTGGTTGTTTTCTTCATGAGTTGATACAAAGGCAATGCCTTTTCCCCCAACCTGCTAACAAACCGACTTAAAGATGCCAAACATCCAGTGAATTTCTGCACGTCTTTGACATGTCGGTAACCTCATGCTTTCAATAGCACGGATTTTTGTCGGGTTTACCTCGATACCTCGGCTTGACACGAGGAAACCGAGTAATTTGCCTGCCGGCACACCGAAGGTACATTTGTCCGGGTTAAGTTTTATCCGGAATTTCCTCAGATTCTCAAATGTTTCTCGGAGATCATCAATCAGAGTAGCTTTCTCCTTAGACTTGATGACAATGTCATCGACATACACCTGCACATTTTTTCCTATTTGATCATGCAAGCATTTTTGCATACATCTCTGGTAAGTGGCACCAGCATTTCTCAAACCAAAGGTCATGACACGATAGCAATAAGCCCCATACGGGGTGATAAAAGCAGTTTTCATTTGATCAGCAGGGTTCAGTGGTATCTGGTGAAAACCAGAATAAGCATCTACAAAGGATAACAGCTCACACCCGGCTGTGGAATCGATCACTTGATCTATCCGAGGCAGCGGGAATGGATCCTTAGGACATGCCTTGTTCAAGTTTGTGTAATCAATACACATACGCCACACAATGGCCACATTCGGGTCATCTTTTTTCTTTTCCACCAGGACCGGGTTAGACAACCAGTCCGGGTGCAGCACTTCCATGATGAACCCAGATGCAAGTAACCTGGCCAGTTCATCACCTATCACTTTCTCCTCTCATCCGAGAGACGCCGCATAGGTTGCTTCACCGGCTTCATATCCGGTCTGACGAACAAAGAGTGCTCAGCCAACTCCCTCGGAACACTGGCAGGTCCTGATTTGACCATGCAAAGATATCCCGGTTCTCACGGAGGAAGTGACTGAGCTCGCCTTCCTATTTCTCAGTTAACCCGGTACCAATGATGACGTTGTGGTCCGGGCATGCCGGGTCAACATTGATCTTCTTGGTCTCTTTGGGCACCTCGAAAGTTGCATTCTGCTCCGGGTTAGTCATACCCGGCATACCGAGTTGTGGACTGAGCCAATGCCACCACTTCATGGATCTTCTTCTTCTCCGCAGCGATGATCAGTGACTCGGCTAAGCACGATCCAGCCGAGGCACACTCCAGTGCACGCTTGTAATCACCCGAGATAGTGATGATGCCATTAGGACCCGGCATTTTCATCTTGAGGTAACCCACATGGGTGGATATCATGAACTTGGACAATGCAGGCCTACCGAGTAAAGCATGGTATGGACTTTCGAGGTCCACTACCTCAAACTGGATACTCTCAGTTCGGCAGTTGTCCTTGGTGCCAAACAACACATCAACCCAAATTTTGCCCATAGGTGCACAACACCTGGCACTATGCCATGAAAGGTGTAGAACTCGGTTGCAGCATGTTTGCCGAGATACCCATCTTCACCATGGTGTCTCGGTACATGATATTGATAGCACTCCCATTATCAATGAGAACTCGGGTGAACCGAATATTGAGTGTCGGTCCGAAGAATGTCGGATCCACCACCAATGCATAACCTCCCGGAGTTGGCATAACTCGGGGATGATCCCTTCTGCTCCAAGTGATCTCTTGCTCGGACCAGTGCAAATACTTCGGTATTGCCGGCATAACTGCGTTCACCTCCAGTGCACGCCGATGCAAGCTCTTCTTGTCAGTTGGCTCGGTCACAAATATCATACTCTGATGAGCTTCTCTGTAATCTCCCTGGGGATACTCTCCCTGCCTGCTGGGACCAGTGTTGTTATTGTTCCCTCCGACATTCACCTGATTCACAGGCTTCGGATCTGCTTGCCTCGGAACTGGCGGAATCACCGGGATAGCATTTGCTCCGGTAAGCGGCAAGTTTTGCCTCGGCGGAATTCTCTGAGGTGCCCCCTTGATTTCCTCCGGCTCTGGCTCCTTCTCCCCTTGTGCGCTGATACCAGCTGCACTGCCGAGTTGTATGATTTGCAGGCCTGCGGATGTCTTGGGTGTGGAAACTGCAGGCCCATCCAACATAGCCTCATAAGTTAATGACGGCTTCTGGTCACCCCATGGCCTCTTCCCTCTTGATTCTGGCCCCATGCTGGGCCATTGAACTTCGGACGCTGGCTATTACCGGCATCTGGCTGGTCTTGGTTTACAGCTGCAACCTGGTTCGAGCCATACCGGTAATCCGGTTCTCTCCTCTTGTTACCGAAGTCCTGGCGATCGTTCTGCCTGACTGGCCCGGGTCTGTTGTTCACCGGGTATCTTCTACTCGGCTCTCCCGAGTTCAGCAAAGGTTGCATCGGATCACCCAGTGCATAGCTATCCGCAATCCGGATTGTCTCGGCCAGAGTGGCCGGCATTTCCCTCTGCAACTTCTGCCAGAGCATGGAGCCATGTCGGCCCCTGGGCAAACCAAGATATGGCCTGTGCCTCTACAACTCCTTCACAGGAATTGCGAATAGTACTCCACCGGGTTAAGTAATCCCGGTCAGTTTCATTATCCCTCTGCTTGCACATCGCAAGCTGCTGAGGACGGTTTGGTCTCTTGTATGTGCTGGAGAAGTTGCTAACAAATGCTTCTTCAAAGTCCAGCCAGCAATCAACACTGCCCTCTCGCAGGTTGTTCAGCCAAATCCGGGCTGGCCCCTCCAACATCTGCGGGATATACCTCACCGCCCATCTGCGGTTACCTCCCGCAATATGCACAGCCGACACATAATCTGTCAGCCAGTCCTCTGGCTTGGTGCTGCCGTCATATGTTTTTGCACCTCGGTTTAGCTGAAAGTGCCGCACCGGTGGTTCCCTCATGATCCGAGGTCCAAAACATGCCGGACCAGGTGGACCTTGCTCTTCCAGCATCTCGGACATATAAATTCTGTCCACTTGTAGCGTGCATCATTTGGTGACAACTGGCGAGTCCCAACCGAGATCCCAGTGCACCTTCATATCTCGGATACCCGGCTTTCTCCATAGCCGAGTAACCATCATCATACGGTTAGCCACCTGTTCAACAACTTGCGGCTGCTGGACATGCCCGACATTTTGCTGCTGCTGCTGGGCGAGATTTTGTGTCGGATACCGAGGTGGATAACCTCGGCCAGCCGAGTTAACTACCCCGGCACCTGGACCGCCCTGACCGGGATTGCTTCTACCCGGCCGGCACTACCTCGCCCAACTACTGTTTTCCGGCACACGCCGGTCATACACCTGCATCTGTTTGCTCTTACCGGAGTTTACACTCCGGTCACGATCTACACCGACATGCGGTGAAGAAGCTTGCCCCTTAGATCCACTAGCTCCCCTAGCCGAGTGAACAACATCGGACCCACCTGCAACTGTGTGGCCTTGCGATAGGCCTCATTCTGCCGGGTAGCCACAGCTACCAGCTCATTAACTCGGTCTGCTGCCTGCGGAGAGCTTCTCCGGATAAGCCAGACAACTCGGCTCTTGCTGCCTCGGCAGCTCTAAGAGTCTTAGCAGGGGAACTATATACATCGGTTTTTCGACCGATAAGGCACTAGGAGTTTTGCTGGAGCTAGATCTACCATCTCTAGCAACTCGGCATTGAGGTTTTTACCTCTCTTGCGCACATCCTCTACTCGACTAGGGCGAGCAGCTACCGGGGTAAAACCATGTGCTAGGTTATACTCACGGACAGTTATCCCAAATCTTTCTCACCTCGGCCATCTCCAGAGCCTCCTGAAGCAAGCTCTGACGCCGTGCCTCCAACTCTGCCTCTGATTGGGCAGCATCTGTACCGGCAGCTACCGGCACATTTAACTTCTCTATGATCTCCTCGAGGTGAGCTGGCTTAACCGGCACATGGGATGTACCGGCTGGCCGGGGAGGTTTTCCCTCCTCTCCAGCGGCACTTTCGCCGATCTAACCTTTGGTGCGGGATTACCGGCATCTCTTTTGCCGGGGTCTCCTTTACCGGCATCAGCCGCAGTGCCGGTCATCATGACCTCTGCGCAGCTCCCGGGGCGAGCGCTACGCCGGCCGCGAGCCGCACAGATAGCAGGGGATCCTCGCCACAAGCACCTGCTCGGGGTACTTGCAGACAACCTCGGTGGCGACGTAGGTCACGAAGGTGCCGAAGCTGATGAGGCAGCCGTTCGTCGGGAACGGCCTGCTGCCGAAGCATCCCGCGTTGTCGCTGATGAAGTTCAGCGCGCCGAGCTTGCAGACGAGCCCGCAAACGACGCGCTCGCCGGAGTTGATGATGGAGCCCGTCCGGAATGTCACACCAGCCAGCGCCGCTGCTGCCCCACGGTGGGCGCCAACTGTCGTGGTGGTATCACGGCAGATGCCATAGGATGGCTAAAGTGTGGGGCCGATGGACGCTGGTGGAATCCGGGAGAGGGCTAGCGCGCTAAGAAGCACACACGAAGAACACAACAGCACACCAAGATCTACCCAGGTTCAGGGCCCTCGTGAGGAGGTAAAGCCCCTACTCCTGCCTGTCTCTCTCTCTATATCTCGGTATCAAATACAAGCTGCTCCTTGAGCTGTATACACAACAATGGTGAAAAGCACAAGGAAGGAGATGAAGCTAGGGTGGAAAGTATCCAGGGCACCGTCCCTCACGCAGGAGGGGGAGGGCATATATATAGGCTAAACCGGGTTACCGGAATACCCCTCCACTTGCAACGGTCACTCTCCGTACCGGCACTGCAGACACGCACGCCTGCACGTCATGATTGTCTCTGCACAGTGGACAGGACGTGCAAGCCCATCTCCTGCAGCTCTCTGCAGCTAGAAGGTACCCTCTGGCAGAGACAAGACATGGCCTGCCCATGCCTCTGCCTCGCATTCTGTTCCCGGATAACCCGGAGTCAGCGGTGGAATGATGGCCTGCCATCTCGGTCTCCTGCACGCCCCCGTGTCAGGCGCTTCCGTGTCAGGCGCTCCCGTGCCAGACGGGATATGACAGGAGCATTGACCTCTGTCCGACACAAGGATAACCCGGCATGGATATGCCGGATCCTCCTTCCTCAAATATCCTTCCCTGCACATAAGAAAACACACAAGTTACCGACATACATATGTCGGCTATGTTATCTCGGATCTTTATCTCGGATCCCTTGTCTCGGTCGACCCATGCTGGCTGGCAGCATGGTACCCCGGTCCCTTCTGGCCCAGGTTATCTCGGTTTGCACCTGCACCGCACTCTGAAGCCCAGTTATGCCGGTTTTACTGTAACTTGGCCCACACCTGGGCATAGCTTTTACCTCACATGACCCTACCCGGGGTAGCCCCCCGACAATTCCAAAGAAGATATTAAAACTCCGAGAAAACAAGAACGGAACCCCCCCCCCCCTCCCCCGTCTGCGAGGGGCCGTGGTCTGTCGCACCCGAGGGCCATCGGAGGAGAGGCAGACCGACAGCGAGTGGAACGGATAGTTTAGATCGAGATCGCTCCTCTCATCTCTCTCCTCCATTGATTGTTGATTCCATGTTCTAAAAAAACCGCTCTCGTTCACTCAAGCTTTCTACCCTCGTTTATGTGCGCAAACTTGGATCACTCTAGCTGATTTCATCAGCAGCTCGTCTTCTCCAGCATCGAGATCCTCCATTCGCTTCACCTTTGGTCAACGCCGTTGCGGCTCACAAGGCCTTCGGCAATTCTCAAGCAGCTCGTCTCATTCAATTTTTTTTTGTTTTGTTGTTCTTGTTTTTATCTTTGTACAAGCTGATTTCCTCCTTATTACTCTTGTCTCACCTTTCGTCTAGACTAGATACAGTGTGGGTAGCTGAAAGTTGAAACGTCAAAAGTAGACTCCGAGCGTCCACTAGATCAGAGCGATTAGATGGACGGGTGATTTCACGGTGGTGCGAAAGGGCAAAGAGAAGAAGAGAAAGGGGTCAAAGGAAGGGAAGGAGGACGCGTCGCGAGCGCTCGAGCGCGCGTAGAAAAGGAGTTTCGATTCCAACGCCCCTTAAGAGCATCTCCATTGGATTGTGCTATTTCGGCCATATATGTCTGTGAACGCGTCCGCGGTAAACCCTTACGCGTAGAAAAGGAGTATCAATTCCAACGCCCCTTAAGAGCATCTCCAATTGGATTGTGCTATTTCAGCCATATATGTGTGTGAATGCGTCCGTGGTAAACCCTTACAATGTTCTTCGTGCAATCACACTTCTCACGTTTAAAACATTAATATCTATGCAAATACGTCACATTAAATCTATGCAAATAAAATGTATCTTATAGCATACATTTTACTCCGTGGTTGGCCTATAATCTATACAAGATACTACCTACTCGTCTAAATAATCCAAATATTACGATTTTAATCACAACTAAGATAATAATAGCTCCAAATGCATATTGTATGCCAATCTTCTTCCCAAGTGCATATCATTTGATCTTGTTCATTTTCAACCAACATGCATTTTCTTAATTTTGTGATCACGAACAATGTTTGACTATATGCAACTTTAATTGCATCTTGTCTTTTTTTTAAAAAATTCTCTTCCTCTATTCTTTTCGTATCTCGTTTCATGTGAGCAAACTTGGATAACTCTAGCTGATTTCATCAGCAGCTCCTCTTTCTCCAGCATCGAGATCCTCCATCGCTTCACCTTTGGTCAACGACTGTTGACGCTCACAAGGCCTTCGGGCAATTCTCAAGCAGCTCGTCTCATTCAATTTTGTTTTGTCTTGTTTGCTTGTTCTTGTTTTTATCTTTGTATAAGCTGATTTCCTCCTTATTACTCTTGTCTCACCTTTCGTCTAGATACAGTGTGAGTAGCTGAAAGTTGAAACGTCAAAAGTAGACTCGGAGCGTCCACTGGATCGGAGCGATTAGATGGACGGGTGCTTTTGGACCGACCAAGGCCCTCCTAGCACAACTGATGTCGACTTGGCTTATGCTGATGATAGCACGAACCAACAAAATGATAGTGTCTCTGTCGCTGCAGCGAATAGAATGCGATTTCCGTAACTATTAGAGGCTGTTTCTATTGACAGAATAAAGGCATAATCCTTACTTCCAGGTTGTCCGGCACTTGTAGCTTCAGGGAGTTTCTACTGGCAAGAATACGGCATTTTTCATCCGGATTGTTCGCACCCCGCAGCCGTGCAAAGCAAAGTAAAATGGCTGATTATTCAGCAGCTTACACGCTGGGCTGAGAGGAGGATCGCAAGCTTAGCTGAGAAAAAACAGCAGCATCTACTACTAAAATGCTTTCCAGATTCCGCGGAACAAATGAGCAGTTTCTGACGCAGGTTCAAAAGCAAATTACTGCGGAGCTGCTGGAGCATATATATGCTAGGCACACTTATACGGCCGGTGTTGGAAAAAGCTTTGACACAACGAACCTACAGCAAATAGTCCATGATATGGTCAACTGTTTCAGTTCGAATCTAATGAAAAAGGAGAGCTTCCGCAAAAACCAGCTGTATGCGAACCATTTACATCAGATGACAAGCGCAACAATTCTTTGCATTCGCACCAGATTAGTGAGCTGGGAGGAATGTCTTGTCTGCTCGATGAAATTCCAGGTTTGTCTTGTATTGTATAATCCCATGACATAGCTCTCTCGTTTGGTATCTCTTGCATCCACATCATAAAGGTGCTTTGCTTCGACATATCAATGGTAAGGACATGATACCTATAACAAAAAGAAAAAAAGAGATAGACATTAGTAATTTAGTATCCCGTCTCCAGATTCATTCTGGCTGTTACAAAGGAACACAAAAATGTTTGTTGTGCTGACAGGCTGCAATACATGTTTAATAAGTTTGCGATATTGCCACATGCATATACCCATCAAATACTGGTTGGTTCAAGACATGCCAATGATATCATGGATTGGCTACACGAGCAACTCATGTCTTCGAACGTAATCAGCAGATATCTCCTACGTTGTGTCAGTCATTTGTAATCCTTGTATTTTCTACAGCTTTGCGATTTCCGAATATGTAATAGATTTGTGATTCCCAGACATGTATAACATAAAGATTTCTACAGTCTCTTGAATAAAATCAAATACACCAAAAGGAAGCGCAATATCTCAGAAGGAAAAAGGTCTCCTGAACAAATGTGTCACAATATGAACAGTTTTTATCCAATAAGTATCCATAAAGCACAAAGGGGTAGACATGGCTAAGAAGTATGAACGTTCAAGAACTCATGTGTAATTAAGATGTGAGAACCCATGCCACCAGGCAGTTTGGCCATTGACTCAAGCACATTCTCAAAACTAGTGAGAAAACATGCTTTAAGTGTGAAAATGTAACTACGAGGGGTTATTGCATACGAACAGGTGGTAAGGCAGATTTGTATACCACAAACAGTAGATTCTGGGTAGAATAGATCAAACATTCAAACTAGTAAAAGTTATAAGAGAATAGATACAGAATTATGACACTTAAAAAAACCAACTTTCTTACTTATAGATCAGGAATCTACCAGTGTAGAGTGACAAAACCTCATGGTTGGAGATAAAACAGTTTGTTAAACCTGCTAATCCGAAAAACACAGTATGAAATGAAACAATCGAAGGCAAGGACTTGATAACATACTTTGTAAGTTCCAAACTTTCATTTTATAAATGGTAACCCTGAGTGCACGTTTAGTGCATATTCTTCGTACTGAGTACCAAAGAACTGCCTCAAGAAAAATTCTTCGTACCTACTCTTGAGTGAAGGAATCACAAGAAAAAACGTACCAAATCTTCATATTCAAAGATGTACCAAAGGCTACATCCTGAAAATGGGGAGCCTACATGCATCATTTGATGAAAGCACTCCAGCAGTAGGAAGTAATGAAGAAAAAAAGCACGGTTGTTTCAGAAGGATACGGTATCCGCTTTGAAAAGAATCGCCACAACACCAATGCAAATGCAATTGTAGATACTGGATTGCAGAGCATAAGCTGTGTTCCCACTCCCCATAGAAGAAAGCCCAAATACCCAGGATGCCGCATAAATCTGTCAAATAAAGCACGAAGTTTAGCAAGAGTAACTATTAAATGGTTTTCATAATTACCATGATGTTCCCATATTGCAAAGAAAATTAATGAGTTGGAACTGTAGCAAAAAAGACTACAACATTAATCAAGATCTGTGAATGTTTAATTGTGTAATGCAACATAAGCACATAGACAATCACCTATAAACACCATGAGTTATCAACTGATGCTGGTCTTCATAATGAATCCTTATGACATGTGTGAATGACCGCCCAGCTGTCACGACAGCAATTTTACGAATAATTTCACCAACAAGCACCATTAGAAGGCCAATATTACTGACAAACTGATACCCTTTTAGTTCTGGAAAGAGAAAGCCTTCTGTCAGGTGTTCTAGCATCGCAAAACTCATTGCCAAAACATATTGCTTGCTGATAAGAAGTGCTGCATCAGAAGCACCTTAATTAGATCACAGAACTCATTGCCAAAACACACAGAAGTTACAATAATATAGAATACAACTAAGTGGTTAAGAAAGAAGACAAGGAAACAAAGTAGCAGTTGCCAATACATGCATGCTATAGTGTTCTTTCATATTCTGTTTAACTTCTTCCGTGTCTAGCTGATAAGCCTGGATAAGAATCTTCTAACTTTGTTTGTATCCAATCAAAATATCATTTTCGTTATATGTTATGGTGCATCGTACATTCTGTTTACGGGGACAAAAAAACAGTACGACTTTTAAACCCTGGTACTGAATACCCTTCCGAATAAGAAAGCAGTACAAAGCTTCAAGAAAAAAACAATGAGAAACCACATCCCTTTTTTTCTTAGCGGTGAGCTACTAACAGCTAGCTTCAAGGTCAAATGAGCTAACATAATGCAAGTTTTACAAACAAAGCTTGAATGACTATTTTCTTATCCCTAATTCAAACTCTATACAGTTAAAGACATTTATAATGGCTTGTGAAGCATGGAGGCACTCAAATTGTACTTTCATGTTCTGGAATTTCACCTCACACTTGATGTCGGCCCATTGATACTTGTTCTTTTCTTCTACCCAGAATTCATCACTACATTTGGTAGCTTCTTCCGGCTCAAGTGTTATACTAAACAGAATCTTACAGTCGCAATAGATCGGTCAGGGCAGGTATAATTATCGGTATTTTTCAGTTCAATGGAGCTTGCCGAGGCCAGGATGCCAAGTAGGCAAGTATTATGCAGATAAGGAAAATGCCAAAGTAAGCATATTGCCAATTCCTTTTAAAAGTTTTAAGCGATTCCAATTATCTAAACAAAATAAAATAAAACCAGCAACAATCCAATTGGATCAGCAGGAGCGACGCACTTTGGCATCCTTATGAACCCAGATATGCACTTCGCATTATCACATACTAGTATTAACCGCAACACCGTAATCTACCCACAGGAAAGACATGTGCTTCGGTAACACAACCCTTCTCTGGTACTGGTACCTAGAAAATTTCACAAGCACCGTCTCAAATTGCGAGAGGGGAATGAAGAGGCGGCACACTCACAAGTGGCGGTGACGTTGCGGTGGCCGTGGAAGACGGCGGCGAGGACGTACTCGGAGCCGTGGAAGAAGACGAGGGCGGCCGCGAACTGCCACGCCTGCGTCCGCGCCGCCATGGGCAGAGCGGGGATCTGGGGAACGGAGCTTGCGCTGTGGCTCAGAGCTAGGGCAGTGGGGGGAGATGCTTGGCGAGGTGCCGGGAGGAGGAGATGCCGCATGCGGAAGCTTTTTGCTAGGGACCTGGACGGATACGGGAAAAGCTTGGGGCAGCCATGGCGATTTGCGATGCGGCGAAACTGTCGGGCCGCCGGCGGGGAGAGGAAATGCTGGTACGTCCAGTGGGCCGAGTTCAGGGCTACAAGGAGAGAAGGGATGGTCTGCTTTTGTGAATAGGATAAACTATGGGTCCATCATTCCGGAGCTTTCTGGCCCAAGAGGACCAACAAAATTTTCCAATCCAGCTCTGCCATCTTTTTTTCTCGAAAAAAAAAGTCTGCCATATTTGTTTCCCTCAATGTTCTAATTTTTTTGTTTCCCTCAAAATAAAATAAAATAAAATAAACATCTATCATTTTTGTTCCATTTTGCAGAAATCGATCCCGCTCAAAAAATATTTAACATAATATGCTTGGTCCTTTCTTGTTTTCTTCGCTACGAATCTCTTGGTGAACATACTTGTTTGGAATCTCGCCGGATGAAGGACAACTAGACATTTATATGGAAATTTGGTCTAGTGTGTAGTCATCGTTAATTAGATTTTCACTGGTCGTGCAAACTCTTGCTACCTTGTTGTGCTAGTGCATAAGATATAAAGACCACATATTTCTCTAAGGATGTTGGTCCGCTCCGAGAGTGAACTATCATGCCCAAGTTCACGAAAGCTTACTTTCCGACGCTCATTCACGATTTGAGAGTTGACAAGTACGACAATCATGGATAGTTCTATGATAGGGCACACGTAAGTTGAAGAAGATAAACAAAGTGATGCTACATTTTGCTGAGCTATCAATGGTGAAGAGAGAGTGCAACAAGGTAACCCACAAATGATGGCGGTGCTATATTCGAGCTTTTAGGTCAAGTGACATCACAACTTTGGCAAATTCCTCTTATCTTTTTTTGAATTTTATACAATAGTCTCTACATGTTTAACACATTATAACACAATGAAATCACAAGTATTAGATCCTAACATTCTCACAGTCATAAAATGAGAGGGGACGTTCTGAAGCCAAGGGGATCTGCACCTTTTTTTTTGGAAAATCTAATCATGTTTAAGTATAAAAACAGAAAGAAATTTCATGCGTACCTCTCCACATTGTATGAAAATTAGCGATTCACATGTGATAAGGTGATGAAAATCACATGAGACATTTTTTTTCTACATAGGTAAAAAAGGACGTTCTTCGTGGAACTTTCTACGCACACATAGAACGTGGAGATGTATGCGTGCAATTTTTTTCGTATTTGTTTTGACATTTACAAAATGTGCTGATTGAAAACGACGCAGATACCCTCGTGAGCAACTACCTATCCCCCACCCCCACCCCCGCCACACACACACAAAAAAAAACAAAAAATAGCTTGGAGGACTTTTTATATTGATTAGAAAAAAGTACCACCTCCATGAGTTAACTCTCTATTATTACTGTTATGAACATCTAAGCTGGTGGCGGCATGTTCACTCCCATTCTCACACAACTTACATATTAAGTTAAAATTAACTACCACAATCATCATACATTTTAACAACTACTCCCTCCGATCTAGAATAATTGTAGTGACTTATATACGTATGTTGTACCACGGTTGTACACATCCTATGACAATTTTATAAGACCAGAGGGAGTAATATAAAACAAAAAGGTTTTGGGCATTCAAAAATTATAGAAACACACAAATATTTAGCTAGTACACAAAATGTGTAAAGGTGATAAGAGGGAGTACGTGTAAATACGGCAACCTTCATGAATTGTAGACGTGTACTTAAAAATATAAGGGAGTGGCATCCCTACCCTCGTTAGTTCAAAAATGAACTACTGTAGTATACTTTCAAGTTGGTAGAGGAACTAATACCCACTTGGATTTATACGTACTACAGTAGCATGTTGCAAAGTCGTGATAATCAGGAAGAAGAGGTGCACGACACCTGAACGGTTTCAGGGGAGGGTTCACAACGTCACCTGGACAGTTTCACGGAAGTGTACAAAATGGGATGACAGGATGTGGCACCCCCTACCGTGCACGACATTGACATGCGGCCGCCACGTGCACGCAGGCGCCATGCCCAGTCAGGCTGTCACGCGGCCCCTCCCTTCTCCCGGACACGCGTCCCGCCATCTAGCCCTCTGTTCTCAAGCGTGCGCTTTCCCCGCCGTTGGATATCTGCCCCACATGCAGAGACACCGACGCGAGCTGCAGGTAAAACAACGGCGGCGCAGTCAGCCCCCGGAATAGAATAACCCGAGATGCCTAGGAGGAGATAAAAAACACGGAGGAGCTGGGCAAGGTTGGTATTATCATCCATTAATTACTCCATCAGCAACTAAATCACATCATCCCGCGTATATCCTTTTTCCACACGGAAACAACAGGGGGGAGAAAAGAGAAGATTAGCCAGGCAAGCGGAGAGGAAGACGAAGAAATCCCGGAAAGGAAATCCGGATTTTGCCAGACCAGCCCTAGTCCGTCCCTCGCGCCACCGCAATCCCCAATTCCCGGGACGAGTCGCCGATTCGGGGAAGAGATAGCTCGAGCCCAAATCCGGAGGAGAGTCCACCCTCGCTCTTCCTCCCCACTGCTCTGCTCTTTATCCGCCGATTTCCTATCTCGTTTCATCATCGTCCGTGCCGTGCTGTAATAAAACCCTAGTGCCTCCGCGCTAGCCGCCTATCCGTCCCCTCGGAGGAGTCCAATCATCCGAATTCTCTGCCGCCCCTCCAATCATCCGAATTCTCGCGTCGAGATGGCCGCCGCCGCCGCTGAGGACGCCTAGGATGGAGCTGGATTCCTCCGGCCGCTGCTCGGCTGCTCCCGCGGATGCTGTGATCGTCGCTGCTGGGGTCGGGTTTGGAGGCGGGGGCGCGAGATCTCCCCGCGCGGCGGCAGCAGGAGCTTCGGCATAGCCTTGGACGTATGGAGGGGAACGGTAGGCAGGAGGACGCGGCGCCGCCGTGGGCGCCCAGCGAGGCCACGGCGTTCCGGCACTTCGTGGGCGCCGCCGCGGCTCCGCGAGGGGCGGCCGAGGCGTCCCCCGGGCGTCGGGCGGTGGTGTTGCCGCACGCGTAAGCAAGCTTCATGGTGTCAAGAGGAAACCGGTACGCCTCATTCTCCTCTCTTCTCTGGAATTAACTCTTCGATGTAGCTCAAGTCAGCTTGCTTGTGCTGATGTAGCTTTTGATTGATCAGCACACCGCTAGCTAGTCCCTTGCATTTGTTGCTGGTTTGCTCCTTACTGTCACGTTTGGTCAAACGCCCTTAGCCTGAAAGACGGTGTTGTTGTTTGCCTGACAAGTTTGTACGCTCGTGTATTGCACATTTGTACTTATTGAGTACAGTTTGAAGGGAGATCACAAATGGGGACAAAAGAATATACATACCAAACTAAGTTAGCTAGTTGTATTGACTAAGAATGTTCTGAGATACATTACTCATTTTGGCCACTTCATCATTTTCAGCTAAGCAATCATGTAAGGTAAATTTATGTAAGTTTGATGTGTATTTGAACAAGACGTTACCCTGCATTACTAGAGAAGTAAAACATTCTTACTAGTTTGTTAGTAAGCACCCTAAACAATTGGGTATACCACATCGATACACGGATATGCTCTCTCACTTATTTGTTACAACTCTTGTTTCAAATGTTTTTGGCATTCAGCTGCCAGCTGACACTTCTTATCATGCAGTTTGTTGCAAGGCTAACGGCAGACATCATTCAAACTTTTGAGAGATGCCATCCAGAGTTTAAGTACTCAGACACACTAAACCCAAAGCGCTTTCTCACCCATCCTTCCACCCCAGCCCACAATAACGGAGTTGATAATGCAAACTGGGACCTCATATTGTATGTCAACCTGGAATTGGTTAACGAGACATCAAACCGAAGGTAAACCTTTTTCAGACTTGGTGTTCAATGTGCCCATTTGCTTTGTTTCATCTTCCTGTCCATCTTTTCAGTGCACCGTGTACTGTCATCGCATAAATTAGTGGACCTAGTTATTCTTCCAAAACAGTTATATGGAATAGGCATAATGCATCCTGATCAGTGACCACTAAACAACTATGTTGATTAGCTAGTGCATGTATTTTGAGGAGTAATTGAAGGTTATATTTATATGCATTTAAGTTATTAGATGAACTGGCATTTCCAATTTTGATGACATGCCCGGAAGTTCTGTTAATAAATCGGTGCTGGTTGTCTCACCATTTCCTGTCCCAAGAGTCAGGAAAGCTGAAGCTGAGCATGACTAGCCTATCATTGAGCTGTGTACCTCTTTCTCATTTTGGTACCAGGTTTGTTGTCAAGGAAATGCTTGGTCAAGGCACGTTTGGCCAAGTTGTGAAATGCTGGGATACAGAAACTAACGACTACGTTGCTGTTAAGGTTATAAAAAACC
This sequence comes from Poa pratensis, assembly GCA_947311845.1. NCBI lineage: Eukaryota > Viridiplantae > Streptophyta > Magnoliopsida > Poales > Poaceae > Poa > Poa pratensis. The sequence goes on along the minus strand of CAMZMU010000051.1, from coordinate 48,024,625 downwards.
AGCCAGCATTTTATCAGCAGGCGATTGTGGAGGTTTCACTGTTAAAAACGGTATGACAATTGACAGCTCATTAGGAACATTATTTTTTCCTAATATATGTGATAGCTCACCATTATAATTTTGGATATGTTTGCAGCTAAATCAGAAATTTGATCCCGATGATCAGCATAACATTGTCCGAATGCTAGATTTTCTCAATTTCCAAAATCATCTGTGTATTGCCTTTGAAATGCTTGGTCAAAACCTGTAAGTTAACTAACTTAGAACTTGTTCCCTAGCCTAGTTCTTTTTACTTCTGTTCAGACTGCACTCTAAACTTCAACATTATAGGTATGAGCTATTAAAGAGGAATCATTTAAGAGGTCTGAAAGTTAAATATGTACAAGCCTTCTCGAAACAGGTATGTTCACATTCTGTTTTTTGCGTTAACTAGTAGCTTAGTACCTATTACCTGATCTGGTGTTGTGTTTTCAGATATTGGATGCCATGACTGTGATGAGAGATGGTGGCATCATTCACTGTGATCTAAAACCGGAAAATATCCTCTTAGCCCCAACGTGAGTAGCCCCTATCAGTATTAAATGTTGCATTATTAGATTTTGAATGCTATTTTCTCAGGCAAACTGTGGTTTGATGGTTGTACTATGAATTTACAGTGCCAAAACAGCTGCAGCAGTGAAAGTTATCGATTTTGGATCAGCATGCATGGAGGGTAAAACCGTGTACTCATACATTCAGGTTTTTTGGGGCTTCTCTAACATCAGTGTCCTTTTTGCTTATTTAAGTAATAGTGATTGTCTGAAAATAAGACTTCTCTCCTTCCTTTTTGCTAGAGCCGCTATTACAGGTCTCCAGAAGTTTTGCTTGGCTATCCGTATCCTATATATTTAGCGCAAGCTTGCATATCATTCACCATAATCATCTTGCTCATCATTTTTGGAATGCTCTTTTATATTTATTGAACAGAGCAATGAATTCTTTGATGAAGTGCTATCCTTTTCGCCTTTTCAAATTAGGTGAACCTTAACAGTGTCAGATATACTACGGCAATAGACATGTGGTCATTCGGTTGCATAGTTGCTGAACTTTTTATAGGACTACCCTTGTTTCCTGGAGCATCAGAATATGATGTGCTTAAGCGTATGCTAAAGATTCTCGGGTAAGTCCTGTACCTAATAATTTTCCCTCCTAGTTTTGTATTTTACATGCAATTAAGACATTCAGCATGCTAAAGCAGATGCCTCGATCAATTTTAATGTTATTAATGCTACACTCTTTAACTCCTTTGGTCAGCTAAGAAATTGATACAGATGAGCTTCACCATATTATAATGCTTGTATTCTTTTTCTGATGTTCCTTCGAATAAAACATTATAGGGGACAACCACCAGATGACTTGCTAAGGGGAGCTAAAAATACTGGTAAATTTTTTAAACATGCTGGAAATTTTTATCCGGGTATCGGGTCACACGATAGCCCTGGCACTGCATACAGAATGTTAAGTGAAGAAGAGGTTGAGGGGTAAGTTTCTTGATATTTCGCAAAGAACATCTATTTCTGTTGTATTATAGACTGTCTTAATGCACTGCCTCATTATCTATACCAAATATAGAGGGAGGCAAAAAGGCCGAAACTAGGGAAATGGTACTTCCCACAACAAAGGTTGGACCAGCTAATATTTACCTATCCTTGGGACAATACAGAATTGTCAGGTTTGTCTTTTTGTTGTCTCTTTATTTCCTCGAATAAGATTCTTGCTGAGCTCTTGTTTCTGAGTAGGTTCAGAGCAGTACCATAAGTGCTAAATACATGTCTCTTTTCAACTGCAGTCAAACTTTGAGATTTGACTAGGTTATCTTTGAAAATATTTGGACCAGATTCTTGAAAATCACACATGTATTTTTTCTCAAAAGTACTTTGGTGATATTATAGTTTTGCTGGCCTTCATGAGTATTACATTAGAATTTTGTAGTCTAAGTTGTGTTTTTAAGACAGTGCCTCAGTGTCAATATCCAAAACATGTTTTTTAGAACTAGAGGGAACACTTTCAATCTGCCCCTGTAACTAACTAATTATAGCTTTTCAAATTTACCATATCTGAACATGTTGCTGGTGTTATCTTAGTTGTAATTTCACATTCTTCTTTGAAAGCATTATATTTTGATTTTATAAGGATATCTTGTTATAGTTGGGCAACGCTGTGATGTTTTCACTAATGACATGAATGATAAACTGGAATACTGGATGCAACTTCGCTCAGCGTTAGTGGTCCTGAGTATGGTTTGTGGAGTATGGACATCGTATGAGTATTTGCTTGAATTTGGGCTTTGCATTTTTTCTAATAACTCACACTAATAATCATAATGAACGACTATCTTGAATCTGAACTACAGAGCTCTTAGGATACAGCTTGCAAGTTTGATATTGTGTTCTCAGGTGTTGCATTTTGATTCAGAGACAGAAAAGGCAGATCGCTCGGTATTAGTTGATTTCTTGAGGGGACTTCTTGAATTCGATCCAAATAAGCGATGGTCGCCATTTCAGGTATTCTCATGCTAGTTGTGCAATTATATTGCCCTGTCCTTTGTTGTGATGTTCGAGCCTTCAAGTTAAATATATTTTATCTGCGACTCTGTCAAGTTAAGTTGATGAATCATTCTTTCTTTTTATATCAGAATATTTTTTGACTAGTTTTTGCACTCACGAACACAAAATTTATTCTTCTTACGTGCAAGTTGGTAATCTCAAATAATTCAGATCCACGTGGAAGGACATAATTTGTACTAATTTCTATTTCAGGCGTTAGGCCACCCATTCATTACAGGCGAACCTTTCACTGGTCCATATAAGCCTGTCTCTGAGACTCCAAAAATTGTGAGTATGGTCTTATTTCAAGTGTCTTATCTCTGTATTTATTGAAGACGGAATTGAAATTACACTCGATGATATGCTTGTCCTTTTGGGTTAAAGTTATGTATCTTAGGAAAGCATATGTACAGGTGTTGCATAAAGGTAAGATTAGCTTGTGGCAAATAAACTTATTACCACGTCTTGATTTTTTTGGCGTATTCCCTTTTGAGGATTATGAACCAAGGCCACAGATAGTTAACACAATTTGCTGTCTCTTATACACTAATAGACACACCTGTCACTGTCAGTAGGTTAAATACTCCTATGTGCAGGAGAATGTTATTCTGCAGGCTATTCCATTGCCTTGTGCACCAGTTGTAGATATAAGATAGCTTTCTAGCTTAATTAAGGCATGGTTTAATTTGAGATGTTAAACTCACACTCATTCAGTAGTTCTTTCTCAAACTTATCCTGTTTTCGGTTTGTCTTGTAGCCTGTTGCTCATGCTGCAGCAGTTGATCACAATCCAGGAGGAGGCCACTGGTTAGCTGCAGGTCTTTCCCCCAGGTGATACTCTTATGCTGCTCCTGAGTTAAATTGCAATATCAGTAATCCTATATCATCTTTTTATTCATTCCTCTAACTGAAATGTCCTGTGTTTTGAAAAAAAATAGGTTGGAAGTGCGAACAGATGTCTACCTCCTAATAACCCCTATCCTCCAAGAATGCCTTTTTCTTATGGAGTAGTTATGGAAGCTTTGGTAGCCATGGTAGCTATGCTGGCAATGCTGGTCCTGCTAGCAGCTATGGAAGCTATGGTGATGTTAGTAATGCCAACATGTATTACTCACCAGTAGGTCCTTCTGGGTTTCCACATGTTGGCACTAGTCCAGATATTAGATTGAGACCTCGTCTCTCATATGATAGGGGCATTCGATTAAGCCCTGGAGGTATGGGGCCTATGTCCCTCGGTACCAGTCCATCACAATTTACCCCACCAAACTACCAGATGCATATCCCAGCTAATTCTACTGGGAAGCATAGTTCTGGTTCTCCTGCGAGTGGAAGCATTCATGGCTCCCCATTGGGAAAAGCTGCATCAGTAGGCCAATACAGCCAGAGGAAGAACATGCCGATGCCCCACATGAATATGCATCTCAGCATGGACAAGGACGACAGGGAGATGGTGTCAGTTTTAGTCACTCTGATGCCTATGTTCGAGGACATGCTGGCTACTCTCAGCACTCGTTACCTACTTCTGGTCATTCTAATTGGAGACCGCAGATAGCTTCTGCAAGTGGTTTTTCCTTGGAGGCTTCTTCTAGTCATGGGCCTTCCCAAGCATTCCGTTCACATAATGCTCCACCTTTGCCCTCATTTGACATATTACCAGATACATCTGCTCCATCGACACTTGATCCTTCTGACTGGGATCCTAATTATAGGTAATTAAATGTGTGCTGAAGTTGCTTCCTGCAAAGGTAGCCTGAAGATTAATGTTTACGCTGTTCGATTTTGCAGTGATGAGTCACTGTTGCAAGAAGACAATTCATTGGCAGCTGATTTAAGCAGCAGCGTTCATCTTAGGGATGCAACTGGCCAGCCAGGCGGATCTGCCCGATCAACTCGTGTCCAAAGCCACAACTTTGCAAGCTCAAACCCTATACCGACAAGCCAAAGGTATCATGATCTACATTTGTTCTGATGAGCTTTCCTCGAAACAAGAACTCACCTGACAAAATATCTTCAGAGGCCTTCTTAGTTGCTTCGCTTTATAAGATTGGTTTTTTCCTGACACGACAACCCACCTTATATGATCTGGTCCTTTGTAAGTTATGCCAACTAAACTACTTCTGTTTTGATTCTCAGCTACAGAGGGGATCAACAACTCCACTCATCCTCTCTTGGAAGAGGCACTCATCCTGCTGTTCCAATCACCTATGGTGGTTACAGCCCCCAGAATTATCCTCAGCAAAATCTCCGTGGTCGCCATGGACATCAATTTCTTCAACCGAGATACAGCCAGGCAACTACCAGTCATATGCGACCACAAATGGGTAGTCACCAAAGTGGGCAGCCCGCATGGCCTCCCTATGGCGTGGGTGAGGCAATGCCCTGGGGTAATTTACTCACTCTTTTAGCTGGTTGGAGAAGCACATCTCTTTGGTAATACTAACCACACCGTCCTAATTTGCAGGAGGAACAGGTGAGCATCCTTTTACGGCGGGTGGGTTACCCTCGTCGCTTCCGAGAAAAGACTATGGGAGCATATTTTAGTGCGGACTCGGAGGAATGCCATTCATTGCCGGGATAAATTATTTGTACTGGCGAAATCGGAGCTGCGACTCTTCTGGCTGTTGATTTATTCTTTCCTGCAATGTTGCTGTATTTGCATTGCCCGATTGGGTCCCCCGATGTCAAGACACTTCAGAACTCTATGATATATAATACAATCGTTGGCTACAGCAGTATCTGTATTCACTTGCTGAAACGAATTCCAGGCTCGCGGCTGCCTATAGAGTTTCAAGATTTTTCCAGATTTGACATTGTTTAAAACTGTTCGCTGTTCTCGTTGTTGCAATGCATCGCCTTACTGATCGCGTACGGTTACTGTTTGGTACCTTGGGTTTTTTTCACACCTGCAGATCAAGCCGGCAATTCCACCCATGGGCACGTCCGCCCACGGGCACCCGACCCTAATGGGCAGGGTATGGGTCGCTATGTTCGCCCGTGGGCGACCCGATTAGTCGTGGGTAGGGTATGGGCAGACATGTGTACCCATGGGCGATCCGATGGGTAACCCGATTAGCTGACATGTGGGGTCTCATAGTAAGACATGACCAGAGCTCATGTAATTTCCAGCCCAGCCCAACAGTCTAAATTTAACACGCACCGCACTAAGCCACTAACCCTAGGTGTGTGTGACCGTGTGAGTCGACCATCCCAGTACCCAGTCTCTCCCCGTCCCCGACGCAATCTCTCTCCCCTACTCTCTCTCTGCTCAGTGCTCACGCCTCACGGTGCTCTCCGCTCCCCTCCCTTTCCCGGCAGCAAAACGGCGGCGCTGACCCGCCGCGCCGTTGCTCCACCGAGCCGCCGCTCCGTTGCGCTGCCACTCGCTGCCGTCCCCAACGTCCACGACGTCGCCGTCCCCAACTCACAGCCGGCCTCGACGCCGCCGTCCCCAAGGACCCCGCGCCGCCGTTCCCGACTCCCTGCCGTGGCCCAAGGACCCCGAGCCGCCGCCTTCCTTCTTCGCCCCAAGCAGCAACTCCCCGCCGTCCCGTCGCGCTCTGCAGCTTCTCCCTGCGGTCCCCTACTACCTGCCGGCTGAAGGTGACACATAAAATATGCCATTTTGGAGTGCCATAATTGACATGAGGAGTTGTTGTATGCAGACCCGACGGGTCGGGTGACCTGATAGGTACGGGCATGGGCATGAAATCTGACCCATGGGCAGGGTCGCGGGCAGAGAAGCTTGCCCATATTTTAAACGGGCATGGGTCTAGAAGAGGTCGACCCGACCAAACCCGACCCGATTGCCGGCCTTACCTGCAGAAACTGAATGGATTCCTGTGGAACGCATGCGCTCCAAAATAGAGCGGAAACTTCCCAATGTTCCGTGGTTCTGTTTGTAATGCGGAAACTCTCGTGATATATGTGCGAACCTCTGAACTCTGTTGGACTGTTTGAAGTTCCAGTTTTCTTCTAGACACACTGAATACAACTGCCGAAACTGGGCCGTCGCGTGGTGAAGAGAACAAGCCGCGCCGCCGCTGCTCGCGTGCTCGTTTCCCCCCTCTAATTCGATCTTCAGCTGCTGCGACTCCGCAGATGGCGAAGTCCGGGTACACGCGCCCGCCGCCGTCCACTGCTCCCAGCGCCGTCCTGTTCGTGGCCAACTGCGGGCCGGCGGTGGGGCTGACCCACGACGACGTGGCCGCGGCCTTCGGCGCCTACGGGGAGGTCGAGGGGGTCAGCGCCGCCGACGACAGCGGGGCCCGCGTCATCGTCCGGTTCCGCGAGCCCGCCGCCGCGGGGGCCGCGATGGCCGCGCTCCACGGGCGCCCCTGCGGCCGCCTTGCGGGGCGCGTGCTTCACATACGCTACTCGGTGCCCGTCCCCGCGCCCAAGGCCCAGGTCGGCGGCGCCGTTCTCCCGGTGGCCCTCTCGTCGTCGGACCTCGGTATCCCGGGCGTTCACTTGGTCGAGGAGTTCGTCACTGCCGCCGAGGAAGAGGTGGGTGGATTGGGCTCCTTTCATCTTCCATTGGCGCCTTGCTTAGTTCATATATTTGGGTTGAGTAGCCTGTGTGATTTTGCTCCTTCTGCAGGAACTTCTTGCAGCTGTGGATAGCGGGACGTGGAAGAGATTGGCCAAAAGACGAGTTCAGCATTACGGTTATGAGTTTCTGTACGAAGTAAGTCTGATCCTGTAAGTGTATGTTGTATGAGCAATTGAGCATCCAGATTGTTATTCCCTCTGCAACTCTCTTTCCGCTTTCGCAGTTAGTTAGTGAGATTAGCTGCCTGGTGGTCTTACACTGATTTACTGTCTTGTTCATGTACTATCCAGAGGACCACGATTCCTTCTTCAATACGAAATAAAAGAAGTACCTATTCAATGCCTTCATTTTTTACGCTATGTAGCATCACTGTTCACATGTCACGGTCCTCGATATTGGCAGTGCCATTGGCAACTCAACTCTTATTTAGTCACAAATCTTCGTAATTTGTATCTTCTTCGCCACTTCTGACCTTTAGACATCGAACCTTGATCCGAAGGCCGGCTCATATTTACTCTGTAACAGGGATTTGTTGACCTTTTCAGACTAGGAATGTTGATTCGAAGCAGTTCTTGGGTGATTTGCCATCTTTTGTTTCGAAAATCCTCAAAAAAATTGTGACATTCCCTGGTGGAAGAATTGTACTACCAAACTGGTCGATCAATTAACAGTAAGTTTCTATGTACCTATGATCGTCTCTTTTGGTCCCAGTTGAAGGTGGCAACCAGAGCTGAAATTTCTTCTGTTGTTGACTTTGTCCAAGGAGCAACTGCGTATATTTTATTTATTATTACTTATCTATCAGTAACAGCGTTAGCTCTTGAAATCAAATGGTAGAATTAACCTGCTCGTGTTAACAGGTAAACGAATATCCTTGTGGTGTAGGTTTGTCTCCACATATAGACACGCACTCAGCATTCGAAGAAATGATCTTTAGCCTTTCTTTGGCCGGACCTTGTATTATGGAGTTCAGACAATATCCTAAAGGAAGTTGGCGTGCTCCAAGTATGGTCGATGGAACTGATGAAGCTAGCATCCAAGATCCACGGTGCATTAGGAAAGCTGTCTTTCTACCTCCTCGGTCGATGTTACTTATGTCTGGAGAAGGCCGATATGCTTGGCATCACTACATACCACACCATAAGGTATTTGGTATTTAAGTTAATGTTTTGCTCCTGCTCTGAACGTAACACTTCATATACAATAGTATGACTGTTAGCTAGATTTTTGTAAATGTTAAGTAGTTAGCATGTCTTTTCCTGCTCTAGACGGACCCTTTTAACCTACAAATTTGACTGCTAAGTTACATAATTAATTAGTAACTTCAGTTTTGTTCGGCAGAACCATGTGCGTGTTGGATGAAGTATCAATCTTAACCATACATATTTGGCAATTCATCCGTTGTATCTAGCACCAAAATGCAGCACAATATAATAGTTGAGTGCTCCTTTTCTCTTGTAGATTGACGATGTGGCTGGTCAAGTCATTAAAAGAAATTTGCGGCGGGTTTCTTTCACTTTTCGAAAGGTCAGCTCTCAGTTGGACATTCGTTTCACTGAACAGTTTATAATTGTATGGTATGCTAGTATTCATTTTGTTAGTTCTTAGGTTTGCAAGTATCGTCCTGGCTGAACTCATAAGAGTACCCTTTCCGGGTTAAAATTTCAGGTGAGAATGGGTCTCTGTGATTGTGAGTATGGACAATTTTGTGATTCTCAGAGTAAGTAAGATATCAAGATTGGCTTTTGCAAAAGTTTGAACATCGCCCGCTACACCATTGGCAAACCTGTTGTTACCAGAGGCTGGTGGTCTTATTGGTGATGCTTGATAGCACAATCCCACCAAGGAAATTCAGCTGAAGCAATAGATAGTTGAGCAAACCAATGAATAGTGTCAGTGTACTGAATCATCTGCCTGCAAGTTCTATATCTTGTAACAAACTAATTTGGAGACTGACATTGTCGAAGGAAGCATGTAGTTTGCCACCTGATGCCTGATTTGTTCAGTGAGAGAGTTTTTTATTTTATTTGTATGATAACAGATCACCATTGTTCATCAAATTGTTGATGTTATCGTGGAATTCAATTACACCATTCTTTCACTGCCGGGGTCATTTTTGCTGGATGTTTCATTTGAACTTGAGTGCCGTGATGTAGAGATTTCAGTGTTTGTTGCTAGTTTTGTTAGTGAAGGGCCGAAGGTGCTACTAGTTTTGTTGAGAAAAGGTGCTACTTATTCTGTACTGCTTGTACATTTGGGCTTTACTATTCTGTACCTTGACCTCAGTGTTTCCAATTTACAAACTGCAGAAATGAAAAAAAAATGCAAACCATTACATTGGGTAATCATCTGACCCTAAGGCCCCGCTTGGTTTGCCGTTTCAGATTACCGTGCCGGGTATTTTACGGACCTGCTTCGTATTTTCAGCCAGACCTCCACAGCTCCGTAATTCCACCCGATCGTTTTGGTTAATAAACGACATACCAAGCGGGGCCTAATAATTTATCATGCATTAATGTAGTGCAGAAGAGACATTTGCATAATCACATTTTCTGTATAACTGTGTGATAGTTTTCTTTAATTTGAGATTTTACATTGATGTTTACAGCTCCTGTCACCAGAAACTAGCATGAAAATAAATTGATGTACACTTCACTCACTGTAACCGACCCACATGCCAGGTCTCAGAATCGATGCTGTCTCGATGTTTCAGTAGTCACTGTAAACTTACAGCTAGGCCACCTACAAGGCTGCAGTTGGTTCTGCATCCAGCACATCATGGTCTCGATCTCAGCCTCTTGTTCCCTTTCTGATGGATCATGGATGCATATATTGTTGTCTCGTTGCACATGTTCACCCCTTGACCATCGCAGCATTGCCTGCAGGCTGGGCTATCTTTCCATGTTTCATCCAGCCGAAAAATCCAAAGGAGCTGCACGAATTCTGGGAGAAGAGACATGTTATACCAATAACAGAAAGTGAATCCATCAGAGCATGAGCTGATCACCACCCTGTAATCTCCAGGTATCAACAAAACTGCAATCTATTCGTGCCAGAATGTCAAATATCCCCGTCGAGCATCGATAATAATCCTACGTGCTCATTGTCAGGATAATTTTGGCTTCTCTCGATAGACCTGTCCTGTAATGCTGGACTTTGGACTTCGATCCAACTTGAACCTGCTTTCTTCGTCAACCTCCTTAACCTCATCTCTTTTCTCAGACTATCAGCACTACTCCAGTTACCTTCAGCAGCAAATAACTGCGACAGCAATACATTGTAGCCTGCATGACCATGCTGCTTCGCGATGTTGAGCACCTTCTCAGTCGCCCATGCTGCCAACTCCATCTTGCCCTGTGCTTTGCAGGATGCAAGAAGGGATCCCCAGATAGCGATGAAGTTCCCATCCTCACCCAGGCTCTCTACAAAGTCGTATGCTTCCTCCACCCTCCCGGCTTTAGCCAACAAGTCTACAATACAGCAGTGGTGCTGAGGAGTGGCTGAGAGTCCAAATGTTTCCATTGACCTGTACAAAGAAAGACCTTCGTCGACCAGTCCAGAGTAATTACATGCTGAAATGGACGCCAAGAAGGTCACAGCATCAGGCTTTAACCCCTTGTCTTGCATCGAGTAGAAGAGGGATAGCGCTCTGTCCCCGAAGCCGTGCTGACCAAGACCAGAAATCATTGTCGTATAGGTGACAGTGCTCTTCTCAGTCATGCCGCCGAAGACATTTTCTGCAGCAGAAATCTCCCCGCACTTCGAGTACATATCGACAAGAGCTGTACCCACAAAGAAATTGGTATCCAAAGAATGGCGCAGAGCAAAACAATGGATCTGCTTTCCTCCACTTACACCTCCTCCAAGAGAGTCACACGCAGGAAGCACTGAAGCAAGTGTCACTGAAGTAGGTTCCACACCTGCCTGAATCATCGCCCGGAATGCTAAGACCGCTTGTTCAGGCTGGCCACCCTGTGTGTACCCTGCTATCATGGCATTCCATGTGACCTCATCTCCGCCATTTCCATAGCCATCGAAAACTTTGCGAGCCATGTCTATACCTCCAGATTTGGAGTACATGTCTATTAGATAGCTCTCCAAGCCCTCGCCTTCAATACCATGCCTGATGAGATAACCATGTGATTGTTTACCAATTTGAAGGTCTCCTGTATTTGACGCTGCAGACAGCACTGCAGTCAACGTCACCGTATCAGGAGCAAAACCTGATTTCTGCATCTGATAAACAAGCAAGAGGCCCTCCAAGTCGAAATCATTTTGCACAAAAGCAGTGACCATGGTGTTCCAAGAAACAATGTCCTCTCTGGCAGCCGATCAAACAGTTCAAACGCAGTTTGGACATTGCCACATCTGGAGTACATCACAACAAGCGCATTGCCGAGTATCACCGGCAGTGTGCCACGCATTCCCTTGATCAGGTAGCTATGCAGTTGCTGACCCAGCTTGCCATCCTGTGACTGCGAGGCCGCCGTGATGGCTGACAAGAAAGTCACAACATCCGACGGAACCTCTTTAGACCCCAGTATCTGGACAAAGAGATCTATGGCCTCAGAGAACTGCCCATTCTGCACGTACCCAGTGATCATCGTGTTCCAAACCTCAATGTTCTTCTTGGCAGCACGCTCGAAGACCATACGGGCTGACTGCACATCCGCTATCTCAGAGAACATGCCGATTGCGGAGCTGACAACGAAGAGATCACTGACATACTCCACCCCATGCTTTATCAGCAAACCATATAGCACGAATGGTAAGCTTGGATTGCCGCTCCCCGCCGCTGGGAAGACATTGACGAAGCTGACCGTCGTGGGCCTGACACCGTCCTCCAGCATCCGCACAAACATCTCCAGGGCTTCATCAGGGCGCCCGGTCTTGACGTACCAGCCGAACAAGGTGTTCCAGGAAACGACGTTCCTTTTACTACTAGGCATTGCGTCGAACAGCCTGCGGACGACATCGACGCCACCACCGCGTCGGTACTGCGCGCAGGAGGCGTAGAGGTTGAGCAGTGAGTTGCGGAGGACGGCGGTGTCCGGGAGAGAGCGGGCGCGGCGGAGGAGGTGCGCGTGGACGGACATCCCGAGGCGGAGGCGGCGGGAGCGGGCGCAGGCGGTGAGCGCGCAGGAGTAGGTGTAGTGGTCGGAGCGGGGCGCGGGGCGCGCGGCGTGGTTGAGGAGCGTGTAGAGGCGGAGCGCGTGGTCCGGGAGCGCGCCGGCGACGTAGGCGATGAGGAGCACGTTGCAGAGCAGCGTCGGCGGCGGGCGCGGCAGCGCGTCCAGCAGCAGCCGCCGCGCGTGCTCGAGCCGCCCCTGCTTGCACAGCTTCTTCACTGCCTGCGTCGCCGCCAGCTGCGTCCTGTTCTTGTTTCCGCCACCGGCATTGGCAGCATTTGTTGGGGAAGCGGCAGGTGGCGAGACGGCGCACTGAGGAGGAGCCATGGGATGGTGTCGCTCCTCCTAGCAGCTCTCGCTCATCTCCTCATCCCCTGTGAGGCTGTGACTGTGAGCTGTGCCTCGTGCCGGTTCGAGCAGCGAGGAGGGTGAGCCACAGACGCATCGACGGCAGAAGCGTCTTCACAGAACCCGCCTTCATTGTTCAACAACCTCCATCTCTATCAAGTCTCGACTCTACGCGGCGATTTGGCTCATAGGTCTACATACACCCATTAAGTAATTTTTTTTAGTTTTTTGTCAAAATGTCAAAAAATTCCATAAAAAAATCCGGATGTACATTAGAACATTATGTGTTAGTACAAAAAATGGCATGGTGAAACAACATTTTTTGTGACCTGTACAAAAAAGACAAAAAAATGTCTCGTATAAAGACATTTCGGTGGGTCCGAATTTGTCTTTTTTGCACAGGGTGCAAAAAATATTTTTTCTTCACGTAATTTTTTGTGCTAACATACAATGTGTTGAAATATATGTGAAAATTTTATTTCGAATTTTTTGACATTTTGAAAAATGTTTTCGTAATGGATTTCCGCGACTCTACGTCTCTACCTCCTGAATAGGTGATTTTCTGCTCTAACAAAAAGGTAAATTTCTAAAAAAATTGTTGTTGAGAAAAATACATCCTGGATAAGTAGGTAAGCCGCGTTACCGTGAAAAAAATACTACTGTTAAAGTACCATCTGCATGTGAAACGACATTTAATCGAAATGTACCATGAAATATGATTGAAGAATCTACAATGTGAGCGTGCACTATTTAGTATCAATGAGCAAACCATGTCTTGTCCGAGAATTGGTGGCAGAGCTAGGTTTCAAAAATGGAGTATAAAGAGTTCCAAAAATGTAGTACAAGGTGACCGCTCTTGTGGTAATAGTGTAAAATAGTTTGTATGGCCAATTACTCACTAGAAAAAACCATTAACCAAATTTGTGTAGGATAGTTGGGATAAGCATTCTTACCTATGGTTCATATTTAGACTGAAGCACATTTTCAAAGCATTTGTGTCTTTTTTGGTGGGATGAATCCATTTTTCGTAACTTAGCAAATACCACTTTTTTGTGCTGAAAATCACATCTTTAACTCTGTATAGGATAGCTGGGGTCGCCATTATCGCCTGTGTTTCATTTTGGATTGGTACCTATGGATCCTCTTTTTTAACTTAGCAACTATCACATTTTTTAATGAAAAACTACATTCATAAGTTTTAGAGAGTTACAAAAAAGTTATGTATAAATTGTTCCTGTACATTTTGGTTAAAACGCACAATCATTTAAAGTTGTATGCAAATTACACAGAAGCGTCCTCCCAGAACCCGTTTTCATCATTGTTTAACAACCTCCATCTCTCTCAAAGTCTCAAGTCTCGACTCTACCTCGTGAATAGGTAATTTTTTCTTTTTGAGAACGATACCTCCTGAATAAGTAGGGAAGCCACGTTACCGTTAAAAAAACACTCATGTTTAAGTAGGATTTGCGTATTAAACGACATTGAATTGAAATGTACCATAAAATATGATTGAAGAATCTACAAAGTGAGCGTGCACTATTTAGTATCCTAGAGCAACCATGTCTTCTCAAAGAATCTATGGTAGAGCTAGGTTTGAAAAATGGAGAATAAAGAGTTCTAAAACAGATTTTGACTAGTAGCTTTGCACGTGCAATGCACGACTCTTTACGTTGATTTGTATATTAAAAATACAAAAATTATGAAATTATAGATGATTAACAAAAATAAAATTACATGCAATGTACTAATTTTAATTAGAAAAACGATCAACATCGATGATCCTCTCCAATACGACGACGCAAGCGGAGTGCAACGTTTTGGGTCACGAGCTACACTGAGCTCTTTTTTGAACAATTCAAAATGGCATTTTAAAGTTTCAAAAAAAATCGAGAAAAAATTGTAGACGTAGAAAATAAGGTACTCTAACAACGTGAAAAAAATCTCAACTCGAAATACATCGTATTTCACGCTGTAGAAAAATGACAGAATCTGACATCGAAAGTGTGAACAGTTTGAAATTTTAGTCCTCCTAATTCTGTCAGATTTGTCTTTTTTGTTAAGCCCAGAATATAAAGTATTTCGGGTTGAGATTTCGTATGTTGGTAGAGTACATCATTATCTACCATCTAGTATTTTTTTCAGAATTTTTTTGGAACTTTGAAAGATTGTTTTCAAATTTCGAAAAAAATCAGGATCCATACTTTCTGGACGCAAGCGACCTTAAGAAAAAGAAAATAAAATCTCAGCGACACGTGGATCCGACCCACACCTTCCTCACTCCCCTCAGCGGCTCATGCTCCTCCCTCTCTCTATCATCAAGGCCCTCCCTTGATCCAAAGGTATGCCAAAATCAGACACTCGTCTATTTCTGGAATCCTCTCCCCATCTACAGTGCTAAAGAGGCGACTGCGGAGGCGACTCGGCGTTTCCCGAAGGCCGCTGGCGTATCTGGGGATTTCCCACCCTCCGCCGGCCGCTCCGGCGGCGGGAGGATGGGGAATCCCCAGATCGGCGCTCCGGCGTGTAGATAAGGAGCTTTTGGGCGGCGCGGCTGAGGCGGGGTGGCCGGCGTCGTCGTTTTGCAGCTCTGTGGCTTCCCCTCCTTGGCATCGTCCTCGACGGCGCCCTCAAGCTGCAGGTGCGTCTCCGTTCTGCCGCTGTTTTCTCCGGCTTCGGCAGCAGGCCGGTGACGAGTGTACAGGAGGCCGGTGGAGGTGGTGCGGGGCGGCTGCTGTGCGGGGAAGTGGTGTGCAGGCGGTGGATCTGGCCACTTCCGGTGAAGTGGGGCGGTGCTGGCCCCAGATCCGGCGCGGAAGATGCTTGGGGCGTGTCCCCGGCCGACGGACGATCTCTGCCTTCAGATCCAGCTCTTCGGAGCTGGTGGTCGATGCGGCTCTTCTACGCCTCCGGGCTTGGAGCTCTTCCGCTCCAGGGTGTAGGTCTCCGGCTGGCTGCTTTCTTTGTCGTCTCCGGCGGTGGAGATCGAGCGAGCTGGGGTTCCTCGAGGTGGAAGACGGCGTGTCGCAGCAGTGCTGCCCTCTGTATCCTCCTTGTTTTTTCTTTGCTTGTATCTGGCCTTGTAATGTTTTCCTCTACGTATGAATACAAGTATGAAAAATTAAAAAAAAAAAAAAAAGGCCCTCCCCTGCCTCCTGCACTCCCCGACGGAGATAAGCTTATGGCCCCTGCTCTGCGCTCCGCTCCTCGTCGCTAGTGCAGTCCATGAAAGAACGCAGCGCTGCTCCTCGGCGGACCACATCGATCTCACCTGGCAGGCTCCTCGGCGGCCAAACCTAGCAGGCTCCTTGGAGACCCCCTCGGAGAGGAGAAGGAGCACCTCCTCGGCGACCCCTCATCGACCCCCGGCAAGCCCAGATGAGAGATGCGCAGGGCACCTCCCAGGAGAGCTTTTGACCTGATGTAATGATGATGTCCGGTAGGGATGCATTTCTGATATTGTCATTTTTTTCTTAGATTACGGTTTGTGGAAATGAAAGGAGCAAGAATTTGTTGCTCGTAGTTTAGATCCAGGAGACAAGAGAAGTTTAACCAATTATTATCAATTTTGTTTGGCCATTTCAATTATGTTTGGGGATACTGGACTGATGATGGTATCGTATTGTTTGAGTTCCTCGAGTGTGTACAAATCCCTATTGCTTTACTTCGATCTGCTCATCTGCAAATTGTCATTCAATTGCTAACAGCGTGAAGCTGACATTTGTTGTTTCATTTTACTGTAGTTAGCTGATGACAATTGCTGCTTGCCCAGTTTTACTACTACTATTAATAAAAACTGAGCTATCCGGCCTAAATTAAGAAATACTTAAAAAACTATTAGCTTTCGCTGGTCAATTTTTATCAAATATATGTATCCCTGTCAATATGTGTAAACCCATCTGAATCTTGTTATGCTTAACTTTTTTTTATCTTATCAATGCAGAACTTGAATGCATATTTACCTCACTGCTTATTGAAGAAGTGAAGAGTGTCCTTGCATCTAATAGCCAGCTAACCGTATTGAGAAAGGCATCCTCGGGGCGATCAATGGGCATGTGGGCTTGGACTTATTTCATTAGGTAAAGTTGTAAAGTTTTTCGAAATTATCTGTTGTTGAGGTGGACTGTCCTTACAATTTCCAAATCGTTCTTATGCATGGTTTGCATAGAGATGGAGAGCACGATCATGATGAGGGCTGGTGATCTGGATATACTCTTATAGGGCCTATGCAATGCAACAAAAGTAACTGATGCTCTTAGAACCCTTTGATAATGAGAATGTGATATCATGTTAACTGATGCTCCATATGAAATGACAAGCTGAAATAAGTTCAGTAAAGGTTTCTTCTGGAATATGGCACCAACAAAATCGAAATGCATATGATATTTAATGGGAATGCAAGATCATTTTCTGGAATGTGGCACCAACAAAATCGAACTGCATGTAGACATGTAGTGGCTGTTCAGCCCAATGATTGGTCGCATGTTTCTAGCAGTTAGTTTCTCCTCGTAGCAGATGTTCTTGTAATAGCATTGTTAGATCTCCTTGAGGTACTGGCTTATATTTGAGATCAAGAATCATTTATTTTGGGCAACCAGCAGATAATGTTCAACTCTATAAATTGATGATCTAAATGTTCTCTTTTTCTGTGTCAATGTGCATCTATACGTGGTTGTAAAAGGTCTGACCAATATATTACAGGATTTAATGGCTAGCACCTCCCCGCCTGCCACTGCCCAGCAGCCGCGCGGCCCAACAGTGATCTCGTATCGACCACTATCCTGGGGTAGTTCGTGCTGCCGTCAGACTGAACCGCCGTCGTTGCGGTTGCTGTGGTCGTCCACCCTCTGCATCGTTTGTATTATCATCCGAGGGAACCGGCGTGGCATCTTAGTTCTGGCAATTTCATTGTTTTTGAAGGTGTGTACTGACGCATCACGTGTCTCTGAAATGTGTACAGAAATTCATGGACAGTCAGCATCTTCTCATCATTATTCTCCTTGTTTCTCTCATACCACCAGCACCATGTCAGTGCCATAGTTTTCAATATCTTTTCCTCCGGCAAACACATCAATTGACGCATCATGTACTGAAATTTTTTGCAACACTGGTGGGAAATCTTTTTTCCTTTATCTTCTGGAGAATACTAAATCTAGATCTACATGAAAGTTTTCTTTGCAGATGATTTTCTACATATTTTGTGCTCCTGTGTAATCTTTGAAGGTATTTTGTATTACCGGACACTCTCTTGCACTGTGTCATATATCGACCAGAAACACTGACAATGTTGAAACTGTTATTCCTGTCATGGAGATGGAAATGCAGCTCCCAGCTCGGACGACCTGGCCAAGGGAACACCCCAAGTTATCAATTATGCCCGCGCTTGATTAAATTTGATGCAGCATAGAAGAGCAGTAAATTGCAACCGGTAGACTTCACTGTATTATTTTTATAGTCGATATCCTAGCTTTCCACCTATTTTCCATACACAGTTCAAACCCTCACTAAATTGTAGGTAGCTAACCGTGATGCTCTAGTCTCATGAGTTAAACTTCTAATCAGTGGCTAATCATGCAGCATCGTTTCAGTTTTAGGTGAGAGCAGCGATATCAGTATTCCTGGTACGAATTCAACCTCCCCATCCTAGACCAGGTGCATTGTGTGTCTGGTTATCAGGTTAGCATATCGCTTTTCTGTTCCATTAATATACACTTCTTACATTTTCCATGACAGTTACTCGTGTTATTGTTCAATTCTAGAATGTCAATGTTGATGGTTTCACTAAATATGCAGAAAGGCAACATGAGAAATCAACGGATCACATTGATCATATTCACATGTTGGCAAATTAGCCTGCACCTGCGTTGCCGAGAAGTTTGTCGGTGCCCATGTCGTCGGATGCGAAGTGCGGCGATGGCGCGGGATAGTCGGGCGGCGTCGTCCCAATGCAGGGTGAGTCTAGACGGCGACTATGAAGGAAAACATCCAGATTAGTTCAAATGGAATTGGACATATATCGCGTAGAAGAGAATAGCCTGCACCTGTATTGGAGAGGAGCTCGTCGGCGCGGACGTCTCGTCGGATGCGCAGCGAGGCGACGACGGATGATTGTGTGTGCGGGGAATTGCCTGCAGGGTACGTCTGGATGGCACCGATGAACTATCCTGCGCCATCGCCCTTCATCGCTTAGAAGAGAATCGCCTGCACCTGTGTCGGCGTGGAGCTCGTCGGCGATGCGCGACGGCGCATGATTGTGTGGGCGGCGGCGTACGCTCTGCAGGGTATGCCTGGATGGCAACGATGAAGGGCGAGGGGGCAGATTGATTTGATTGCCGCTAATTTAGCTAATTTCTTCATGTAGAGAGCGGATTGTGTTAATTTCCCGTCGATTATGCCTTTTTTTTTTCCTGTTGCGTGTGTTACGCGGGTGGATGGCAGAGTTTTCGTCTGCTGCCTCAAAATGCTAAATGTACACATGTGGTGGCTAGTTGTTATCTTAACGGTTAGATCCCAATTAGTGGGCATGATCGTGAGGCTGTAATTGTTCCATGTGGCTGTGTGTACGTTAGGTGGGGTGGCCATAGGGATGAATATGTTTGCTTGTTTAATAGTAGTAGAGATGACCGTGAAGAGCGAGGGAGGGGCGGAGATGTAGAAGCGACGGCGACAAATATACTAGTAGTGGTTCTTCAGTTATTTAAGTTACATTAATGCAGCATTTTTTAATGACCCATTATGCTAGCACTTTTTTAATGGAGCCTTTTTTGTAACTTAGCAAACATCACATTTTTTAATGAAAAATTACATTCTTAAGTTTCAGAGAGTTACAAAAAAGCTGTGTTTTAATTGTGGCTAAAATTTGCGCCTCTAAATTTGGTTGAAACGCACGATCATTTTTAAGTTGTGCAAAAATTAACCTATTACATATAAAGTAACTTGTGCAGAATGCACTGCAATAATCTTTACACAGATCACAAATACTAGTTATATTTGATGCGAAAATTTACAAGTTGCTACCAAATAATGCATGAGTTTCTTCCAAGTAAAAAAAAAGAGATTATATGTAGTTGTTAGTTGTAACCATGTCTAGAATAGCATTTCCATATTTATATGGGCAATTTGTATACATATATTTTATCCGCATGGACGAAATTGGATAAGTCAGTCAACAACTGTATACAATATAGAATAAAATTCTTAAACTGAAATTTCAAGCAGTGGTTTCAGAAAACAACATAGGTTCTGTATCACCGTCACAGAAATCACACTGTTTAGTTGCGAACCACCTTTCGATGACACAGGCCCCTTGTCTAAATTTCTGAGAACCAACCTCCAATTATCTTGCCGTGCTTCCTTACTGAAAAATAATTTTAATGTTCTCCCGACCTCTGCACCAAAATGATGAAACACATGGGTCATGTGTGTCAATTGTTGGCCAGATACAATTGTTCAATCATCTTCATTGTCCTTGCAGGTCTGGTCGCAGGGATACGGGCAATCAATCCGCTGCGATACTGCCCGTTCGTAGAACCAGTCCCCCACTGCTTTGCCGATTTTCTGCAAATACACAGGTATAAATTATATCAAGTCCTAGATTGAAATCGAGTTGCCTAGAAAGTGTTCGGTGTCTGGCTCCTTTTGGCAAAACAAGTAAGGATTATACTTTCTTTAAATGGAAGTAGGGAATGGACTTAAGCCTCGTTAGTGTGGCCATCTGTATTTAGTTCCTCTTCTAGCTAAATGCACGTGGCCACACTAATTTTACATCCATTCCAAGCAGCCCCAGACTTACCGTCTTCTGAATGGAAGGGGAACCTTCGTCAAGCCATGAGTCTTGGGCTCCAGATTGGCAGTGAGCGAAGCATGAGTCGACGAACATGCCTAGAGAGCGAGACTGCCCCGGTTCAGGAAGCGCTGCCACAAACTCTTTTCTGAAATCTGCTCCAAAAACAAAGAATAAAAATGATTAGAAAACTCAGATCAACAGCAAAGTTGGATATCACACAAGTAGCTGAAATGACGAGTCTATATTGAAAACATGCAACAGTTGTAGTTACAAAATCACTAACTCTGCAAGGTCACGAGTTGGCTGGAGGAGCAGTTCTTTATGTCAAGCTTGCATTTGGCCCAGGCCTTGCTTTTATCAGCGGCGCTAGGCGCTAGGATGTTTCTGATCTGCAATGCAGGTGCCGGTTTGTTACTCTTCATCGCTGATACACATCTATACTAACTGACTGATTCGACACAGAAGGATACAATTGTAATGTGCTGGGAAAAAAGGTACGAAACTCGCCTGCCATGAGTCATACGCTGCGTTAAGTATGAATAGCGGCGTGCGCAATGTTGGGATGACATACTGTGGGAAGAAGCACTGCACATATTTTTCCCTTTATGTTAGCCCACATGCTATAAAAGGAGTGTTCCCTTCGATCCCGAGAGAATAAAACTAACCAGCTCAGGTTGCTTCGAGTTCGAGGTACATGAAGATGGCAAATTGTTAGCTGATTCCTGGAAGAGATTGAAATGGTTATTAGGCTAAAAAGGGTGAGAACTTGCACGCAGTTTTTTTTTATGTTATTCAGGTGATCAGTCATGAAACTTGTGATACCGAGGGAAGACCTGAAACTAAAAGGTGCATTTAATTTTCATTGCAAAAAGAACATAATAAAGTTTTCTTGGATGATAAACTGAAGGACTGAACTATAAAGCTAGGATTTGCAAGATTAAGAATAAGATAATGGATCATGGCCACTGTAAGGTCAGAAGACAACATACATGTAGGTTTACAATATCCTTATAGACCTTTCTGACAAATTTGTTGCCGGTGATATCTGTCCTGCAATGACAACAAGAATGATCGATTTATAGAAAACGTGAATCACTGAAAACATATAAAATTAATGAGAGATCCAAAAGAAATAATTAAAACTTGAAGTTCAGAGCTTACCCATCAATAAAATAACCAGCGTCAGAAAGGCACTTGACGTTTGCCGATGATGGAAGCAGATCACTGAATTTGTCACAATGCAGTATTGCTGCTAGACCTCCAGCTGAACATCCAGAAAGAAGAGCCTGAAAAGGTGCGGTGCAACAGTTCATTTTTTCAGGATCATAATGCAAATTGGAATATATGCACTTCTGCAGCTATAGTTCATGATTCTGAATGCATCAATGTTAATTTATTTCCATCAAAATCAGCTTCATTATAAAAAGTGAGCATACATTGTTTGCATTGCTCATCCCCTTCTCCAGTAGATCTTCGATGATGGCATTCCAAACCCTTGCCCCTCTGTAGTGCAGGTTCGTCGACTACATTGTTAACAAGAGGTCAATCTCTGAATGTAACACATAGGCGAACTAACAATCCAGAAGTCCAGAACATACAGATTCTACTACTGCGACATCACCGGTAAACGACGAACCATCACAGTATCTGACCTTCACTCTGTTCCAGTTGTAGAAATCTGGGATTTGATGTTACGCGAGAGAATCAGTGCTACACCCGCACGAGAGTACACAGGTAAATCGTAAGGGACACCACATTTGTTTTCTATAGATATATCAGATGAGGGTAATGCTGCATGTGAGCAAAGAAATTGCCATACCAGGATTGTATTTCTGGCTGCCCCCTAATAACCCAGAAAACGAGAGTGGCTTCATGTACTTGGAAGAGCCCCTGAAGTTGCCCTTCCGGATCGAACACTCTTCAGGGGTCTTGCACCACCCTCCTCCCTTGCAAGTAGTATACGAAAAATATGATTTTATATCGAAAGAAAAAAATAATAGGTTGATCCGGATATACAAAATCAAAGTTAGATTGGCTTAATTACCTCCATGTGAACCACCCAGTTATTGGCGCCGGAGCCAGAGCCAGGGGAGAAGTGATAAACCGGGGGGCTCCCGTCCAGGCACACTGCACCCATGAGCCAGGGTCAGTCTGACAGAAAATGTAACCATTGTCGAAGAAGAACTCTTGGATGATATCTTGGGGTGCAATGTGGTGAGACACTGACGCACCTGCTCCTTTGGCGACTGCGCTCTTCAGGAACACCATGTCCACGTCGTCCGCCGCCACCGCGAGACCTAGCACCAGCGTCACCGCCGCGCGGAGCAGCCACGCCCCGGACACGGTCGCCATCATGCAATGCAGGACCAGATCTTTCTCTAGTTCCTAGTATCAAATATCTGACAGGAGAGAAGAAGAAATAAGATAGAGAGATGGAAAGATCAAGGAGAAGGATATCGAAACACAAGAACTAGCACATACTTGCGGAGAAGATGGAGAGAGCGGAAGAACTGCGCAGCCTCAGGCCACCGCAGCTAGTGGGGGAGCGGACATAAATAGCAGAGCTGGCTGTGGAGGGAAGAGAAGCATTAAAGGAGTCAGGACGCCGACAATGGCGGTAGCATCAAGCAAGGTATATATGGCTCTTCGAGTAGGAACCGAATCTGGAACCGAATCTGGTTCATAGGGGTGAGTGTGTGCGTGTATATGAGCGCTTGCGTTGTACTGTGTTTCGCAAAAAAAAAAAAAAAAAGAGTAGGAACCGAATCTGGAGCTCAGTCGTGTATCCATAGTTCGCTCTGGTTCACTACTAAATAAAGTAAGTTTCGATGTAATGTCGCCGTGTGGAAGTTCTCCGTCCTTAGCATGGTAAGTCCGCAGATTCCGGGCACAGTGATTTTCTTTTTGCGTAATACTACTACCTCTGTTTTAGCATAGCTAAATCTTACCACCCTGTTCTTTTTTTTTTTTTAGAAAAGGCTGCGTATATTCATCAGAGTACCCAGTACAAAGTACAAAGTACAAGCAACAAAGTACAATACGCAGTGGAACCAGATCCAGAGCAGAGCACCGCGACACCGCCTGCGCCGGAGACGAAGAAGACTGACCTCCTTCTAGCCACCGCCCAAGGGAGCTTTTCTTGTTGAAGATCGCCGCAGAGCCCACCCGCCGCGCAGCGACGGAGATTGTGCCGGTAAACGGACACGGCGAGCACCCTTTCCTCCAAACAACGCCACCATGCCGCAGCCCGCTTCGTCGCCGACGCAGAGGGAGACCGCCGGGCTCGCCCGTCTCTGATTTCCACCCGCCAGATCCGCCGCCAGCGTAGATCCGACGGGAAGCGGATGAACTCGAGCACCGCGCCGGGCCTCGAGCTCCCGCCAGTCCGGCGCGGCGACGGGGAGCCCCGGAGAGCACCACCGCCGGAGAAGACCGCCCCGGCACCAAACCAACCACCGGCACCACCACCTCCTCCACAGCGCCGCCGGCGGACCCTACACCCTACCCTACCGTATGTACATGCCGGAGCCGGGGATCCCCCACCCTCCCGCCGCCGAAGCGGCCGGCGGAGGAGGGGAATCCCACGGCTCAGCGGCGGCGACGGCGGTGGATCGGTGAGGACGCCCAAAAAATCGCCTCTCTCCTCTACAGTGGCGGGGGAGGGGAAAGACGCGTTGTCTTACCACCCTGTTCTTGTCCCGCTGAGAACAAAAACCGCGGCAGTGTTGCTCACACGTGACTTGAAAATTCAAGACAGCTGCTCACTCATGTGGTGTACTGGTGTGGCGAGGTAGCATCCAAACGCCTTGTCCCGCATCCCGCCCACCAGCCATTACTTGTAGACTTGTAGTGATTCCGTGCATTTGATCGTTTTTTTTTTTTTGCGGGGACCGTGCATTTGATCGTTACCGGACTACCGGAGGTGATTATTCCAAGAGCAAGATGAAAATCGCAAACTCTATGGGGATCAAAAGCTGGAGACACCAGTGAAGTGAACAGCGACAGAATTGTAGTTACTCTGAGCGGATCATTGCAATTTGTAGTGAGGCAAGTGTGGTGTCGGGGAAGAATGGTTTGACACTGACATCACGCGAGATCGCGGCAGGTTTGGCCCACTAAAAGCATCTTTGGCAGATACAAAAAACGTGTCCCGGAAGACGCGTTGCGGGTATAACACCAATGGTTTCTTTGCGGTATGAGTTTGTCGGATCTGTTCTATCCAAACCTGCGAGGTACAGCAAACCAACTTTCAGAGTTTTAGCCAAATTCATGATTTTGAACAACAAAATCTTAATAAAACAACAATATATATTAAACTTAATAATGTTTAACGTCATACAATACAATCCAAATTACAATAAATATTCAAATCCAAATAACTAAAACAATAACGAATGGTCCAAAATGAAAAGAATGGTTCCAATCACATATCAATACAAATAATATCTATTAGACTTTGTACGTATTAGCTTCTGTGTATTGTGTATTGTACGGTTTGTACACCCCTATATATATGAGATAAGCCGCACCGTTTCAGGTGACGAGCTAGTTCCCAATCATAACGTCCTATATGGTATCAGCCTAGGTTATCGATGTCTTCCGCTTCCGCCGCCTCTACTTTCTCCGGAGCAATCGCGGCCTCGGCATCCGCCGCCGCCACCTCCCCGTGGGTCCTTCCGGCGTCGCTCGCTCAGCTCCTGGCGCACGCCTCAACCAGCGGCATGTCTGCTCCGTCCTCCGTCGGCTCGTCGTACTCCACGCCGTTCCGCTTCGGCCCGGGAGGGCTATCCTTCGCGCCGCCACCTGCTTCCTCGGCGCTCACGGTGGCCACTGCTGCCGCCGCCACGCCGTCGCCTGCCTTCGTCGCCCCGCCGCCACTAGATCGCGACCTCATGGCCGTCGACCACACCGCCGGCCCGTACCAGCTCTCGCATCTCGTGACGGTGCGGCTCACGCCGGACAACTACCTCCACTGGCGCGCGTCGCTCCTCCCGCTGCTCCGCAGCCGCCATCTCGAAGGCTACATCCACGGATCGCTCCCGTGCCCGCCGGCCACGGTGTCCGCGGTCACCGCTGATGGCGTTCAGGTTTCGTCTCCTAACCCCGCGCATCGTGCGTGGGTCGCCCAGGACCAAGCCATCTTGTCCGCCCTGCAAACCTCCTCTCCGAGGGGGTCTCCGGCCTGGTGCACTTTGCCGCATCGGCCCTCGACACTTGGACGACACTTGAGGCGGGCTTCGCATCTCAATCCACGGCGCGGTCCATGGCTATTCGCCGGCAGCTGGGTGAGGAGCGCAAGCTTGATCAGACGGCCACCGTCTTCTTCAACAAAGTCAAGTGTCTCGCGGACACACTATCGTCGATCGGCCAACCTCTCCGGGATGAAGAATTTTCGTCCTATGTCCTCGCCGGTCTTGATCAGGAGTATGACTCCCTCGCCGAAGCCGTGATCGGCGCTCGGCCGCCGATGACTCCACGTGAGCTCTACGGCCGTCTTCTGAGCACCGAGCAGCGAGTCGAATCTCGTCACCTGTGCCTGCTCACGCCGATCTCTCGGCCAACGCAGCATCGCGGGGTGGGGTTGGCTACCGCCCACACGCGCCTCGTCCGCCCACGCCTCCGGCGCCTGGAGGTGGATATCGTCCGCCTGCCCCTGCCCCGCCTGCCCCACGGCCGCCTCTTCCCAACTACAACAACAATCAGGGACGGCGGTATGGTGGCAATCGCCCTACGTGCCAACTATGCGGCATAGTGGGCCACCTCGCCTCTCGCTGTCACCGTCGCTTCAAGCGTGACTTCCTGAGCATCGGCAATGACGGCCGCAACAACGAGAGACAAGTGGCGATGGCCACGCAGGGTCCTGCGCCTGGCTATACTCCGTCATATCTGGTTGATCAAACCTAGGTCATGGACACGGGTGCTACGGACCACCTGACACATGAGCTTGGCAGGCTCTCCACACACAAACCCTACCGCGGCCATGACCAGGTTCACACTGCAGACGGGTCAGGTATGCACATCTCCCATATTGGTCAGTCCTTACTTCTTACACATACACCTCGCAAACTGCACCTTCGTAATGTCCTTCATGTTCCTTTGGTCACTCGCAATTTGATATCTGTTCCTAAACTTACACTTGACAATAATGTTTTGGTTGAATTTCATCCGTCTCATTTTTTGTCAAGGACCGAGCAACCCGGGATGTACTCCTTAGAGGTCGATACTGTCGGGGGCTGTATGCATTGGATGCGGTTTCCCAGGCCTTCACTGGTGTTCGCACGTCGTCTTCCCATTGGCATGCGCGTCTTGGTCATCCAGCTTCTCCGATAGTGGGTCATGCCCTTCAGCGGCACGATCTTCCCACCTTAGCTAGCAATAAAAATTTAGCAGTTTGTGATGCTTGTCAGCAAGGAAAGAGTCATCAGCTTCCTTTTATTTCTTCGAATCGAGTGGTCAATAATCCTCTAGAACTTGTGTTTTCGGATGTATGGGGTCCTGCCCAAACCTCTGTGAGTGGTCATAATTATTATGTCAGTTTCATTGATGCTTATAGTCGCTTTACTTAGATGTATCTCCTTAAGCGCAAATCTCATGTGTTTGATGTCTTTGTTAAATTTCAGTTGCATGTCGAACGTCTTCTGAAGCACAAAATTATCCATGTTCAATCTGACTAGGGGGGGGGGGGGGGGGGGGGGCGAGTATCGCAACCTCAACACTTTTTTTGATAAGCTTGGGATTTCACATCGTGTGTCTTGTCCTCATACACATCAGCAGAACGGTGCCGCTGAACGCAAGCACCGTCACTTAGTTGAAACTGGCCTAACTCTTCTTGCTCATGTGTCCGTACCTTTTCGTTTCTTGAGTGATGCGTTCTTTACAACCTATTTCTTGATCAATAGGCTTCCTACTCGTGTTCTTAATATGAAAACCCCACTCGAGATTCTTTTTCAAGAGATTCCAGATTATACGTTTCTTAAAGTTTTTGGCTGTGCGTGTTGGCCTCATCTTCGCCCCTACAGCAGCCATAAGCTTGAGTTTTGGTCCAAACAGTGTGTCTTCCTTGGCTATAGCTCAATTCACAAAGGTTACAAGTGTCTACATGTTGCCACTAATAGGGTTTACATTTCTCATGATGTCGTGTTCAACGAAAACTTGTTCCCTTTTGCTGTCGTTCCGCCACCCACTCCAATACCCACACCGTCACATTCATCTCCTGTTTCTCCTGACCAATTTGTGGATGCTGCATATTCTCCTGTTTTGTTACCTAATCATGGTGCAGGGATTGGACGTGGTGCTCGGCTGCAATTACTGGACATTCCTTCTGAAGCTGATCCTCCTGAAGCTACTCTCCTGGACGATGATCCGACGTGCATGCCCCATGCAGCTGGGCATGCACCCTCCTCGTCGATCGTGCCCCTGCCTAGGCGCGCGACCTCGCCTTCCCCGCATGGCCCGTCTCCTGGCGGCCCACCTCCATCTGCCTCGCCTGGGCCGCTATCTGCCGCGCGGGCGGCTCCGGACGCTGCCTCACCTGGGCCTCTCCCTGCTGCGCGGGCGGCTCCTGCTGCTGCACCGACTGGGCCGCGTGCTGAAGTGCAGACTACTCCAGCGTCTGTGTCGCCAACCACGCCAGCGTCTGCTGCTCCACCTGATTCGTCCTCTGCTGCTCCACCTGCTACAGTGGTTCATCGTCCCTATACTCGCAGCCGCAGTGGTATCGTTAAACCTCTCGACCGGAAGGATGGTACAGTGGCTTGGCTTGCTTCATGCATGTCTCACGCCGAGGCTGACCCTACAGCGGAGCCTCGTCACTATCAGGATGCCATGAGCATTCCTCATTGGCGCGCTGCGATGGAACTCGAGTATCAGGCTCTCCGGCAGAATGGCACCTGGCACTTGGTTCCTCCTCGTTCTGGCATCAACATCATTGATTCCAAGTTGGTTTTTAAAGTGAAGAAGCATGCAGATGGTTCTATTGAGCGCTATAAAGCGTGTTTAGTTGCTAAAAGTTTCAAACAGAGGTAGGGTCTTGATTATGATGATACATTCAGTCCCGTCATCAAACCTACTACTATTCGACTTCTTCTATCATTGGCTGTCACTCGTCGGTGGTCACTTCGGCAGTTGGATGTTCAGAATGCCTTCTTGCACGGTATTTTAGAGGAGGAGGTGTACATGCGACAACCTCCTTGATTTGTTGATCCTGCACAACCTCATCATCTGTGTCGTCTGGTTAAGGCTCTCTATGGTCTGAAACAGGCGCCTCGTGCGTGGCATGCTCGACTTGGTTCTGCTCTCGGCAAGCATGGTTTTGTGCCCTCGACGGCTGACACGTCCTTGTTCCTTCTACAACGCCCAGAGGTTACTATGTATCTTGTTTATGTTGATGATATTATTCTGGTGAGCTCCTCGGACAGTGCTACTGATCGTCTCATTACAGCTCTGGGGTCTGATTTTGCTGTTAAGGACTTGGGTAAGCTTTATTATTCCTTGGTCTGGAGGTTACTTATCCTGATGGTGGACTTGCTCTCTCTCAGAAGAAGTACTCCATGTATCTTCTCCGTCGTGCGGGTATGCTCAAGTGCAAGATAGTGTAGGGATATGCGCGACAGAAAATCTAAATTTTTCTCTCACATGCGGAAGCAACACCCAAAGATCTTATCTAAGGAGATGCAAGTAACGGGGAGGGTAATCAACATACCCTCGAAGAACACGAGCGTTGGACGTTAATCACAACGCAGCTTGGTGTAGACCTTGATGTGGTTCACTCCGATCAGCACCACAACGAGCGGTGCCTCCGAGATTTACACACGTACGGCTCAGCAACGTCTCCTCTTCTTGATCCAGCAAGCTTGAAGGAGAAGTAGATGGGATTCAAACCAGCAGCACGACAGTGTGGTGGTTCGGTGAGCTCTCACGCGGGCAGGGCTTCGCCAAGCCAAGGACACAAGAGAAAGGAGTAAGAGGAAGTGTACCGGCTTAGGAATCAATCCTTATCTTTCCCCAAATGGTATCCTCCACATGTAGGATGTGGGGAGGAGCTGTGAGGCTTGCCTCCTGAGCTTCCCCAGGAAGGAACCAGCCTCCAAATCTTCCCCAGGAAGGAACCAGCCTCCGAGGCTTCCCCGGGAAGGAACCTAGCTGCCAAGACTTCGCAAGGAAGAAACTTGGCTGCCAAATATCCTAAGTGGGACGTTCGGGATAGTGGGCCCCACCATGGGACCCACCAGAACATTTCAGGAAAAACCCCGATACAATATCGGTTAATTCCTGAACCTTTCCGGAACCCAAAAACCACATTCCAACATATGAAACTTTATCTCCGGACTCTTTCGGAGCTCCTTGTGATATCCCGGATCCTATCCGGGACTCCGAACAACCTTCGGTCTCACCATTGTAATTATCCCAAAGCCACTCTAGCGTTACCAAACTTTAAGTGTGTGACCCTACGGGTTCGAGAACAAGTGGACATGATCGAGACTCCTCTACGATCAATAACCATTAGCGGGACCTGGATGCCCATAATGACTCCCACAAGTTCAACGAAGACCGTTATCGGTGTGAACCACAATGTCAACGTATTCCATTTCCTTTGTCTCACGATATTTTACTTACCCGAGATATGATCAGCGGTATCACCATACCTAGATCAATCTCGTTACTAGTAAGTACTCCTTACTCGTTCCATAATACAACATTCCATGTGGCTAACTCTTTAGTCACGTGCTTGCAAGCGATACCGAATGTGCATTACCGAGTGGGCCCAGAGTATATCTCTCCGTCACACGGAGGGACAAATCCTAGTCTTGATACATGCAAATCAACAAGTACTTTCGGAGATACCTATAAGACACCTTTATAGTCACCTAGTTACAAAGTGACGTTTGAAGTCCCCAAGACGTATTCCTCAGTACCCGGGATAGACATAATCTCATGGTCAAAGAAACAGGATACTTGACAATACAAGACATGGCAATATACACTTATTGATCCGATCAATATTGCTATGCTTGGTTGGGTCTGTCCATCACGTCATTCTCCAATGACATGACCTCGTTATTAATTGACAACTCATGTCCATGGTTAGGAAACCATAACCATCATTAATCAATGAGCTAGTCTAGTAGAGGCTTACTAGGTTCTCTGTGTTGTTTACATAACCACACATGTATTAGGTTTCCGGTTAATACAATTATAGCATGGAGAATAAACATTACCATGAACATGGAAATATGATAATAACTCTTTATTATTGCCTCTAGGGCATATTTCCAACAATCTCCCACTTGCACTAGAGTCAATAATCTAGTTAACATTGTAAGGATCTAACATCCATGGGCTTATGGTGTTGATCATGTTTGGCTAGTGGAAGAAGTTTTAGTCAACGGGTCTGACACCTCAGGTCCGTTTGTATTTTGCATATCTTTGCGTCTTCACGCTCCACTCATTCATAATGATGTGGACTCAGCTTTGTATATGTTGGAATCTCTGGTGGAACCTTAACTCCTCGGCATTAATCATGGAGCCAAACATTGTCTCACAATGGAGCTCCATAGCTTTACCTTCGTCGGAGCTACACCAAGTTCAGTTACGAACTTTTGATTCAACACCCTCCTTCGCTGCTTCCAAAGCGGCGATATACTCGGCTATCATTGTAGAATTCATCACAGTGTTAAACTTTGGAACACTTCCAAATCCAGCATGGAACTCCTTCCAGCTTACTGCGTCTCCGAATAACCAGCAAGTTTGATTGAGATCGATAATCGTCAGGATTAGTCATGAGTCTAGCATCGGTGTAACCCCTTACAACGAGCTCATCATGACCTCCATAGAACGAGAAACAACTCCTTAGTCCTTCTCAAGTACTTAAGGAAGTTTTTCACTGTTGTCCAGTGATCATCATCCATGATCACTCTGGTATCTGCTCATAACACTTATGGCATAGGACACATCTGGTTGTGTACATGTTATGGTATGAATGATTGATCCAATCAATCATGCATTCTTGCTCATCATGTGTCGAAGACACTGAGTCTTGCTCAACTTCAACCATATGAACATGGTAAGAACACTTCTTGCCTTTTCATACCGAACTACTACAGTACTATGTCCATGTACTCTGGCTTAGCCATATTAGGTATCGGAATCTATCTCCATAGATCTTTATATCCAATATGTAGGCTTCTTTGCTTTAATCATTCATAGAAAACTATTTTCAATGAAGATTTAGCTGTATTAAGAAAATATACATTATTTCAAATCAACAATATGTCTCCACATAAAGTTTTAGAAATATTTCTCGGCGCTCCCACTTACTTTCTTGAATTCTCAAGCATCTTTGCCGTCCACGATGAAGTCAAAACATTTTAACACTTCATCTAGGCAAATATTCCAACTATGTCATGCTTGCTTCAGTTCCATAAAATGAACTCTGAAGTGAGCATACCTTTCTAGCATTATATGCAACGACAAACCTTCAGATTGCATCAAATGCATGTCCTCGGTTAGCTTCCATTAGGAACGCTGTTTTGAAGTCCATTTGCCATATCATATATGTAGCAATTGCTAGATTTATCCGAACAGACTTTCAAGCTTGCTACGGGAGACAAATCTCATCATAGTCAACTCTTTGAACTTGACAGAAACACCTTTCATAAGTCAAGCTTCATGGATGTAAACATCCATATCTGTTATAGATCCATATACGTTCGTAGGCATTACGCCTTCCGTAGGGACTACCAAGTTCCAAACTTGATTTTCGTAAATGGAGTCTATCTCGGATCTCATGGCGCCTAGCCATTTAGCGGAGTCAGGGCCCACCATTGCTTATGTGTAGGTAGCAGGCTTATCATTGTCTAACAATAATATTCCATCTGATAACCATTCTGGTTTCGGGTGAGTCCTACTACATCTTCATGGTTCAGCTGCTGGCTCGACTGAAGTTACTACATCACATGTAGAAGCTTCCGTATCAGTCAAAGTGAGAAACTCCGGAACCTCTTCCGATGCGCCACTCTGACCCGAAGACGAAGATTCACAATCTCGTCGAGCTGCACTGTCCTCCCACCATAGTTTAAAAAACCGAACCGGTGAGTGAACCGGTGAAGCTACTGGTTCGCCGGTTCACTGGTCCGACCGCCGGGTCAGCTGGTTCGATAGCGATAAAAAACCTGTAAATTTAAATAATATTTAAGCTATTTTCGAAAAAAATTGACTAGAAATCATACATATACAATATATTGCGGAAGTATATCACAAAACTATTGTAGCCGAGGTGGTATTGGGCCTCGTTACTTGCGTATCGGCCTTTGCTGGAGGTCCTGAGCTCGATTCATGTATATAGCAGGCAATTTTTATTTTTATTTTTCGGTTTTTTGCATGTCCGGTCTTTTGCGCTTAAAAAACCGGCTAACATGGCGGTTCCGGTTTTTTCCGGTTGGACCGCCGGTCCGGTCCGGTTTTTTAAACTATGCCTCCCACTCATGTTTTTGTAAGAAACTCTTTCTCGTAAAACACACATTGTTCCTGACAAACATTTTGCCTTACGTGCGGTAGCCGAGGAATACCAAAACGTTTTTGGCATAACCAACGAAGAAACAAAACATATCCGTTTTAGGATCGAGCTAATAGTAAACTCCTTTACATATGCATCGCATCCCCGTGCCATATCTCATATGGTGTCGTTCAAACGGATTTAGATGGCGCTCTTTTCAGTGTGTAAGCGACAGTCTCTAAAGCACAACTACAAAAGATAATGGCAGATTAATAACATCATCGATCTCACCATGTCAAAATAGGCTCGATCACGTCTCTCGGACACATCATACACCTATGGTGTTCCGGGTGACGTAAGTTGTGGAACAATTCCGCAACCTTTCAGATGTTCGCTAAACTTGTAACTCAAATACTTATCTCCGTGATCCAATCATAGAGATTTTATTTTCTTGTTACAATGATTTCCACTTCATGCTGAAATTATTGAACTTTTCAAAAGTTTCAGTCTTATGTATCGTTTGAACATATACTCATATATCTATTCAAAACATCCGAGAAGGATATGAAGTAAAAGAATCTACTGCCCACGGTTACACTTCTGTGCCACATACATCACATGTATGATCTCCAACAAGTTAACCGTTTGTTCAACATTGCCTATGAACGACGTCTTTAGTCATTTCCTTTTGAAATGATTCACAAGCGTCAAATGATTCATAATCAAATGACTCCAGAAATTCCATCACTATGGAGTCTCTTCATGTGATTCTTTCCAATATGACTTAGACGGCAGTACCACAAAATGTGGAATTCTAATCATGAATCTTACGACGTTTAGCGCCAGTGTTATAGATGTATTTTGTTACTTGTCAAGATTTCACCAAATCCTGAATGTATGACGACGACCGTAGCAACTATTGCTTTGTTCTTGTCACACACCATAACATCCTTTGTTGGTCTCTTAGGCCATTGTATTTCTTGCATCGAGTTGCAAACAAGAGCAACCGACCTGGTATCCTTGTGATCAACAATTGGTCACTATACCCAAGAAGTACGTTGTTTGACCAACAAACAATACATCAATAACATGTATAACAATTATACCTGAGCTGGACATTTCCAGACTTTTATTTTACTGCCAGATTCTTTCTGTAGTTCCTCTTCCGGTTTCCCCGTGTCTGAAAGTTTTACCATCATCAAATGATTGGCGTTCTTCTAGATTCCACTCTTAACAGTCTTTTAAGCATAGTGATCAAATCACCCATACTGTTTTCCATCTCAGTCATGAACAATTCATGAGAATGCTACTATTGCACGGAGGGAAAACAAGAATACTATCAGTGCCCAACTGGTTGGGGTTTAGGACGCCAAGCGTCTACAACATTGACATGTACCTAGACAATCTAGGTATACATGTTAACTCACTGAATTATCCTTGGTCATTTGCACACAAACCAAT
This sequence comes from Poa pratensis, assembly GCA_947311845.1. NCBI lineage: Eukaryota > Viridiplantae > Streptophyta > Magnoliopsida > Poales > Poaceae > Poa > Poa pratensis. Next base: position 47,990,277 of record CAMZMU010000051.1, on the reverse strand, counting down.
CTTTTGATATCATATATCATTCAACCATTGGTTGTGTCTGAAACAATTTCAGCTCCTGGATTGTCTCTCAGACACTCAGTGCTCAAAAACATTTCTGAGGTTTGAGTTCCACTGAGGCAAGTATGACATAAGACGCTAAACTGGAATCAATGCTCTTAGATCACATCTATATATGCATATCTCATAGATCATATCTAATGACATACATTGAGCAGGAGGGTTACCAAAAGTTTGCAATAGGACTAAATCTTAACTTGATACTTTTGAGGACAATCCTCACAGTACGGTACTAGTCCGTAAAGATAATTACCAGATATCCAACAGTTTAATCTATCTCAATCAATCAAGCCTAGTGGTAGTTGAGAAAACGAATGCCATTGACTACAATGAATGATGCAAATACATAATTTGGACTATGTTCATGATAAAGAGTTCAGCGTAATCAAATTACCAAGTGAACTCCCACTTAAACCAACATCCCTCATAGTTGTTAAGTGGAACACGATCCAAATCCACCACACCAAACTCCGATCATCACGTGAGCCGATGTAGCTTCAATGGTGAACATCAACCATGTTGATCATATCATCCATATGACTCGTGTTTAACCTTTCGGTTCTTGTGTTCCGAGGCCATGTCTGCACATGCTAGGCTCGTTAAGCTAACCCAAGTATATCTGCCTGTGTGCCGAGGCCATGTCTGTACATGCTAGGCTCGAGCAACACCCGCTGTGTGGAACGTAGAATCCATCACACCCGATCATCACGTGGTGCTTAGAAACGAAGAACTGTCTTGGCGGTGGCATACTTGGGGTGAACACGATCTTAATTTGAGTGAGGGATCATCTTATAATGCTACCGTCGTGCACACGCAGAATAAGATGCATAAAGGATAAACATCACATGCTTAAACAATGTGATATGGTATAGCCCTTTTCTTGCGTCTTGATCTCCATCTAGAACGCACGGCATGATCTCCATCATCCCTCCAGCAAGATGCATGGTTGCCTCCACCATCACGTTGCATCCACAACTATTGCTAACTCCTTAGCGATAAAGTAATGCAATTACATGGCGTATTAAGTTGACACGCAGGTCACAAAATAATAAGACAACCATTTGGCTCCTGCCGGCTGCCGATCTCATGACACGCAGGTCACAAAATAATATTACAATCAATGTGCATCTCATACAACAAATATTGTAAAATTGGGCTATACCAAATCACAACCACCCCTGCAAAAACAAGTTAGACGCCTCTCCCTTGATTTTTGCAATTTTACGTGGCTTCTAGGGGCTGCGTAAGAACCGTTCTTACCTACGCAAAAACCACAACGCTGATAATACAAGTTGCTTATTAACTTCTATAAGCCCTCCATTGTAAATCCGGTTTCACTATGATAAGAGCGACAGACACCCGCCAGCCGCATATGCAAACCAGTTGCATGTCAAGTGCAGAACCGGTCTCAATCCGAAGACTGTAAAGTTGGTCCGGGCCGCTGCATCTTACCATGCCACAAAACCAAGAAGTACACGCGAGAGGGTAGCAACAATAAATATCAAACGCCACACAACTCCTTGTGTTCTATCCGTACAAAGCAACTACGCAAAGCACGGCTCTGATACCACTGTAGGGATATGCGCGACAGAAAATCAAAAATTCTCTCACATGCGGAAGCAACACCCAAAGATCTTATCTAAGGAGATGCAAGTAACGGGGAGGGTAATCAACATACCCTCGAAGAACACGAGCGTTGGACGTTAATCACAACGCAGCTTGGTGTAGACCTTGATGCGGTTCACTCCGATCAGCACCACAACGAGCGGTGCCTCCGAGATTTACACACGTACGGCTCAGCAACGTCTCCTCTTCTTGATCCAGCAAGCTTGAAGGAGAAGTAGATGGGATTCAAACCAGCAGCACGACGGTGTGGTGGTTCGGTGAGCTCTCACGCGGGCAGGGCTTCACCAAGCCAAGACCACAAGAGAAAGGAGCAAGAGGAAGTGTACCGGCTTAGGAATCAATCCTTATCTTTCCCCAAATGGTACCCTCCTTATGTAGGATGTGGGGAGGAGCTGTGAGGCTTGCCTCCTGAGCTTCCCCAGGAAGGAACCAGCCTCCAAATCTTCCCAGGAAGAAACCAGCCTCCAAATCTTCCCCAGGAAGGAACCAGCCTCCAAGGCTTCCCCAGGAAGGAACCTAGCTGCCAAGACTTCTCAAGGAAGGAACTTGGCTGCCAAATATCCTAAGTGGGACGTTCGGGATAGTGGGACCCACCGGAACATTTCAGGAAAAACCCCGATACAATATCGGTTAATTCCTGAACCTTTCCGGAACCCAAAAACCACATTCCTATATATGAAACTTTATCTCCGGACTCTTCCGGAGCTCCTTGTGATATCCCGGATCCTATCCGGGACTCCGAACAACCTTCGGTCTCACCATTATAATTATCCCAAAGCTACTCTAGCGTTACCGAACTTTAAGTGTGTGACCCTACGGGTTCGAGAACAAGTGGACATGATCGAGACTCCTCTACGATCAATAACCATTAGCGGGACCTGGATGCCCATAATGACTCCCACAAGTTCAACGAAGATCGTTATCGGTGTGAACCACAATGTCAACGTATTCCATTTCCTTTGTCTCACGATATTTTACTTACCCGAGATCTGATCGGCGGTATCACCATACCTAGCTCAATCTCGTTACTAGTAAGTACTCTTTACTCGTTCCATAATACAACATTCCATGTGGCTAACTCTTTAGTCACGTGCTTGCAAGCGATACCGAATGTGCATTACCGAGTGGGCCCAGAGTATATCTCTCCGTCACACGGAGGGACAAATCCCAGTCTTGATACATGCAAATCAACAAGTACTTTCGGAGATACCTGTAAGACACCTTTATAGTCACCCAGTTACGAAGTGACGTTTGAAGTCCCCAAGACGTATTCCTCAGTACCCGGGATAGACATAATCTCATGGTCAAAGAAACAGGATACTTGACAATACAAGACATGGCAATATATACTTATTGATCCGATCAATATTGCTATGCTTGGTTGGGTCTGTCCATCACGTCATTCTCCAATGACATGACCTCGTTATTAATTGACAACTCATGTCCATGGTTAGGAAACCATAACCATCATTAATCAACGAGCTAGTCTAGTAGAGGCTTACTAGGGACTCTGTGTTGTTTACATAACCACACATGTATTAGGTTTCCGGTTAATACAATTATAGCATGGAGAATAAACATTACCATGAACATGGAAATATGATAATAACTCTTTATTATTGCCTCTAGGGCATATTTCCAACAGATAGCCACTACTGAAAGGATCGGTATGGCCACCTAGAGGGGGGGGGGGGGGGTGAATAGATGCTACTCAATTTTTAGCTCTTTTTTGAATTTAGGCTTGACACAAAGGTAAATTCTCTAGATATGCAACTACGGTGAATTTATCTATATGACAAGTTAACACTAGACTAAGCACGATACACGTAAGAGCTAGCGAGTAAGGAGTAACCGAACAGGAAGCACGCAGAGACAAGGATGTATTCACGAGTTCCTCCTTTTTAGGGGAGTACGTCTCGTTGGAGGGGTGTGAGTTTCAAACTCACACGCCACAAATGGCCTCACCCTATTCTCCGATGAACCTTGCCCAAAAGCTCGGTTCACCTTCCACTATCGGAATCCTTCAAGGTGGAATCCGGAGGCCTTACAACAAACTTGAGGCTCAACCCACAAAAGGATTGGGGGCTCCCAAGCACCACAACACCTGCTACACAAAAGTAACAAGCATGTTAGTACAACAAGATGCCTAGGTTCTCCTAGTGGAAACCCTAGGCTCAAATCCCTCAAGTGAATGAGGGGGAAATGAAGAACGTTTTGGTGAAGTAGTAGATCCAAGCCTTCTCCTTCAATCCTCCAAAGATCAACGAGTTTGGGTGGAGGGATTGGGAGATCTAGTGATTCTTGAGCTTACAATAATGGTGTCTTCAATTTTGGGCGAGCTGCTTGTCCCAAGGTAGGTGGAGGAGCATTTATAGCTCCTCCTAAAAAGTAGTCATTGAAGGGAAACTGGGAGGCCGGCCTGGGAGCCGGCCTGTGGGCCAGCCTCACGCACTGCAGCAGGAAAACCAGAGAAGCCGGCCTGGGGCCCGGCCTGGCCGGCCTGGGGGCTGGCTTCCCAGGGATTCACCACCACGGCGATTTCGGACGATTTCTTTCTTCTTTTTGTATTCTTAAAAATCTTAATATTTCCTGAAAGCACTTAGCAACATATTAAAATATCACCGGTGTTGTTATCTAACACACAAAACTCAGAGGGGTAAATAAATGTCCTTTCAACTACTCCTATGTCTGCCACTGATCCGATCTCTGTTGTTGATGGATCTCTCTTGTCTGCCACTGACACCGAGTACCGCAGTATTGTTGGAGGTCTTCAGTATCTCACTATCACCCGTCCCGATCTTTCCTTTGCAGTAAACCGTGTGTGTCAGTATCTTCATGTACCACGGGATACTCACTGGTCTGCTGTTAAGCGCATCCTGCGCTATGTACGCCACACTGCAACCTATGGTCTACATCTTCGGCCACACCGTCTGCTCAGCTTTCTGCATTTTCTGACGCTGATTGGGCTGGCAATCCTGATGATCGACGATCCACGGGGGATATGCAGTCTTCTTTGGTCCCAACTTGATCGCCTGGAGTGCCCGCAAACAAGCGACAGTGCCCCATAGTAGCACTGAAGCTGAATATAAGGCTGTGGCCAATGCCACATCGGAGCTCATTTGGGTACAGTCTTTGCTCTGTGAGTTGGGAGTCTCTCAGGATCAGTCTCCAGTTCTTTGTTGTGACAACATCGGTGCTACATACCTCTCATCGAATCCGGTATTTCATGCCCAAACGAAACACATCGAAGTTGATTATCACTTTGTGAGGAAACGTGTTGCACAGAAGCTTCTTCAAATCAAGTTCATTTCTTCCAAAGATCAAATAGCTGACATCTTCACGAAGCCGCTGTCACTACCTCTCTTTGAAGGTTGTAGACGCAATCTTAACTTGCTGATTACTTCAGGGTACAGTTAAGATTGAGGGAGGGTGTTAGACTTTGTACGTATTAGCTTCTGTGTATTGTGTATTGTACGGTTTGTACACCCCTATATATATGAGATAAGCCGCACCGTTTCAGGTGACGAGCTAGTTCCCAATCATAACGTCTTATAATATCAAATGAATAAAACGTGAGCCTACTTCCCATACAACTGTCACTGGTGCTCAACGAGATCAAGGAGCTGGGTGTGCGTGGCCTTGTACTCAATCTTCCTGTAGGTTTCAACAAATGTTTGGATCTGGTCCAGGTTCCGGCTAGGCTTCACACGGCTGCCAATGTTGTCATAGAAAACTTCAATTTGAAACCCCTCTCATTATTGATGATCATGTTGTGTAGAATCATACAAGCCGTCATGATATTTGGTTGGGTTTCTTATCCCATAAGCGAGCAGGATCTCGAACATGGCAAACCGAGATTGCAACATACAAAATACTCTCAAAATATCCTTTTGGCATGCTTCTTGAGCTTTATCATAGACAGATTGTTTCTTACCTTGTGGATTTCGATTGTCTTCACAAATGTTGACCATGAAGGATAGATACCGTCGGCAAAATAATACCCATTGGTATAGTCATGTCCATTGACGGTGTAGTTGCAAGCCAGAGCATCTCCACTAGCAAGCTGAGCAAAAAGATGTGATCTATGCGACACATTGATATCATTTAGAGAACCCGGCAAGCCAATAAGTAATGCCAAATCCACAACTCCCCCGAAGCCACCGCTTCGAGCACAATAGTAGGATCACCATGATGACTGGTGAACTGCCTGTGCCAAGCTGCAAGGCAGGTCTTCCACTCCGGTGCATGCAATCCACACTCTCAAACATGCTCGGCCGTTCTCTTGCTTCATTCATCGCCATCAACTCTAGTAGATTCCTCGGTCCAGATCATAAAGGTCGGGCCGATATGTGTTTTTGTGGCCCAAAAAATGACCTGAACAATGAATCTCTTCGTCTAGCAACCCGCCATGATGAATCAATGGAAAAAATGAATTAGTAGGCATGTCTGCTACATAAACTCAACTTCAATGGTTTTAGAACAGTAATAACTAAATAAAGAGAGGTATGTATATTTGCGGCAAAAACAGATAGAACAACAATTCGACGAAGATAGCTACAAAAATGTCTAATTTCCTAGAAAATCCTGCGGACATGTTCGCAGCAAAACCAAACAGGACTCACATTTCCGTTTTCCAAATACTTCATGTTCATCACCAAATACTTCATGTTGTGATAGCTTGACGATCCAAATCTCACGCCTAAGTTTTGTTTTTGGTGAGAAAAGTGAGACCGGACGTGGGGAGAGGCGGACGTTTATGTCGCACTAGCGGTTATGGCCCATCTGTGCAAACTGGGCCATTTGATATGATCCCATTCGGAGCCCAAACGGCAATCCCCGGTAGAGCGGGCCACGAACGATCACAGCTCGGCCTACAATACATCCAGAGAACCCGAGGGAGGAGGCAGAGAGAAGATTACGGACGGGGACAAGAAAGAACGGACGGCGGCGCGTGGTCCCAGCTCCATCGGATCGCGCGCCCCGGGCACCCGGCGCAACAACGGCGCGCGTCCCTCGCGGTCGCGGCCCCGCTCCCCATCCTCCCGTCCTCTCCTTCCTTCTCACGGACCTTCTCACTACTTCACTCGCTCGTCGCGATTCGTCCCGAAGCGACCGTCGCCTCGCCTCGCCTGAACCAAACCCATCACCTCCCCACCTCCGGTACGGTGCCACCATGTCGTCGCCGTCGCCGTCGCTGCCCTCCGTCCGCCTCCCGCTGCGCCCGTTGGCTGCCCCGGCAGCAGCAACGCCGCTCTCCCGCCGCGGCGTCCGCCACACTCCCTCCCTCGCGGCCCCGTCCCCCTCCCCCGTCCTCCTCAAGCCCCTCGTCTCCGCGTCCAGCTCCTACCGCTCCGCGCTCCTCCTCCACCGCCGCCGCCGGCACGCGCTGCCCGAGGCCGCCGACGCGACCGCCCTCACCCCCGCACCGATCCCCAAGGTCAGTCTGCCTCCCTCTCCCCGTCCCGACATCGGCAGTCGCCAAATGTCGCGCGATTAATCATCTTCTCCGTCGCCGCTCCCTGATGACGATGCTTGTATCACCTCATAGGCCACCAAGAAGTACCAGGAATGGGACTCCCTGACGGCCAAGCTCGCCGGCGGCGCCAACGTCCCCTTCCTCCTCCTCCAGCTCCCGCAGATCATCCTCAACTCCCGCAACCTCCTCGCCGGCAACAAGGCCGCCCTCTTCGCCGTTCCGTGGCTCGTACGTACGCCCCAATCACCCCACCTTCTTACCCTCTGACGCTCTGAATGATGGATTCACGGCGAGCATTGATTGTCCTGTCGCTCCAGGGGATGCTCACGGGGCTGCTCGGCAACCTGTCGCTCATGTCCTATTTCGCCAAGAAGAGGGAGACGGAGGCTGTCATCGTGCAGACGCTCGGCACTATCTCCACCTACGTGGTGATTGTCCAGCTCGCCATGGCGGAGTCCATGCCGATGCCGCCGTTTGTGGCCACCTCGGCGGTTGTGGCAGCCGGGCTTCTCCTCAACTTGCTCAATTACGTCGGCTGCCTCCCTGGAACCTCTGGCTGCTCTGGGAGGATTTCATGACGATCGTTGGCCTCGCCGTGCTCCCTCAGGTGACAGTTACTTGTGTGCTGTGCTTGATGCTTCTTCTTCGCCGTCCAGTGTCGATGTTAAGTGTGATTTATGGTGAATTGAAAATGCAGGTCATGTGGTCAACATTTGTTCCCTTCATCCCCAATAGCATCCTGCCTGGCATAATCTGTGGTTCGTTGGCTGTTGCTGCTGTTGTGATGGTATGATACATCCTCTTGAGTATATCAGTTTTGTCAAAGTTACATGTACTCTTGAGTAGTATATCAGATCTGACCCATGATTATATATTTAGTAGTAGTTCACTCTGATGTGTTGATCAGTTCTTAGGCCCACTTGCTTCATAAGGAAAAACTTGTTCAGTAAAATTCTAGTGCTGCTTAACATTCTTGGTATAGGAGTTCATTGTATTTACTCTAATTTCTCCTTTGTGTTTCTGATCATATGCCTCTAGTGCATGCTGATTAATCAATCTAAGGCTAAAAGTAGATCATGCTCTCAAATTCTCATGACACGATATCCTTTTTTCTATGTACGTCCTAGCTTATCTTTTCTCTTGATTTGGTGGTGCATTCATTCAGGCAAGGATGGGCAAGCTTTCTGAGGAAGGAACTAAGTTTGTGGGTCATTGTCTGGTTGGACTGCCACACTTCTATTCATGTGGATGCCAGTTGCCCAGATGGTATTCAAACTTTTACACACATTTGAAACTTTAGAAATTAGAATCACCTAACACCAAGACATTCACTTACAAATTGTTTGGTGGGTTGTGCAGTGGACAAACTACCTCAACCCAAGTAACATCCAAGGGTTGTCAGCTTTCTCGATGTTGCTTGCAATGATTGGAAATGGACTTATGATTCCTCGTGCTGTATTTATCAGAGATCTGATGTGGTATTATATCTTTCATCTTACCTCTTTTAAAATTCGAGCACAGCTGTATGCGAATTTACAGCAAACATTGATTTTTCATTTGATGAATCAGCTCTCCCAACCTGCTTTTGTACTTGTCAACTGTGACAATCAGTATATTCCTAATCAGTGATTAAAATGTTTTGCATGCTTTCACATGGAAAAGATATTTCCTTAGCTTATAGTTTAACTGGATGTGGTATGGTAAACTGATTAGTAGGAGCTCTTATGGATCAATCAGTAGTGAAGTTATATTGTTCATCATGTTGTCGAGGTCTTAGGACATACGGAACTCCTAAAACATGTCTACCAACCTAAGCAATTTCTGTGTACGAGGCTTTACCAAAGTCCTCCAATAAGATTATTTTTCCTTTTACGCCCTCATGAAATTTCCTTACAGAACATAACTTGGATGTTTATATCGTGAATTTTTTTCTTAAAAAGCTATTAACATCACACTGATATGAGGTTTAGTGTAGTTCCATTGTCAGATAGGAAGTGATTTCTATTTGGTGTTTTTCCATGGTCAACCAAATTCCATTTTTATATGCTGTGCTGTGGTTCTTATATGACCTCTCCGTCTCCTTTCCTTTAATCTGTCTATCAGGTTCACTGGTTCTGTTTGGGCATCTGTCCTACAAGGTTGGGGTAACTTGGCCTGCATGTACTGGTACGTCGTTGTTGCAGATATTTTTGACAGCCCTGACTTGCAGTAACAGTTTTGTTTACAAGCATTCCTTCTGTAAGACGGCTAAACCCCAAACTGTTTCCAATTCCAGCTTCAACAGCATCAGCAGAGAGTTTTTCTTCGCGACGACATTCGGATTGCTCCTATGGCTAGGTTTTCTTCTTACCCGGTCCTTAATTATCCTGTTACCTCCCTAGCCAGAGTTCCAGTCAAAATGAAAATGTCTTCACCCCCAAATCTTTCTCTGAACTCTGAAAATCACTCTTCAGAATTGGTCTCCTAACCGCGACAATCACCCTGCACCTTTTGCTTGCTCAGGTCTTACCTTCTGGAGAGATACCGGCGCCTACGGCAACAGCTCACCCATGACTTCTCTGAAGGAGCTGATCTTCGGCAAGTGACGACCGTTTCTTGCAAGCAGCCGACTGTTCCGGGGGCGGGGTAGGAAGCTCTCCTACAGTAATTCCCGGCGACGGGTAAAATCCTGGTAGGCATAGATAGAGGTGAAAGAAACGCTGTGGCCGACCGACAACCCTGTCCGTCCATGTGGCCGTGGTGAAACGAGAGTCCCCCACCCCCAGCTTGCAGAAAGCGCCATGGAAGTTCACATGGTAAACAGAAGCTACCGTGTGACCACTGGCGGCCAGCTCGCGCATCCGGCAGAAAGGGTACAGTGCAGGAGTAGATCTATTCGTTGTAAGAGAAAAAAGTTTGTGTTTCCTGTCATCTTGAATAAGTTTGCAAATTGCAACGATTTGGAGGTTGTCCATCAGCTGGGTCCTGATGACTTTGCGCATTCTTGTTTTTTCTCCTAGCACTGAATAATCTGTACAGGAAAAAGGTGGGAATTTTCTCCTGTTCTTGGTGATGGGAGGCCAGTGGGGTGGGCAGCACCGGGCCCGGTCCAGTCCGGTCCAGTCAAGTCCAGCTTAATAAAAAAAAATGAGTAAACGATGATTAAAACTGTGGAAACGAGACAGCTAGTGTGAACGCCGGGGGCCCATCTTCCTCTCTGAGCGCAGAGAGAGGCGTGTGAATGGGCGGAAAAGTAAGAGATGGCAGGCAGCAGCTGCAGCGGCATCCACCGGCGAGAAGAAGAAAAGCGACGCCCGCCAGAAGGTCGCGTGGCAGAGCAAGCAAGCCAATCGAAGCCTGAGAGAGCCTGCTGCACCGCCGCGCGTACTGGGGATTGGTGTTGTTGATACTAGGCGAGCCGCGGCGGCGGGAGGATGGAGGCCGGCGGAGGGTTTAGGGACGAGAGGGTGCCGCAGTGGGGCGCGCAGGAGACGCGGGAGCTGATCGCGGCGCGCGGGGAGCTGGAGCGGGAGGCCGCCGCGGGGCGCAGCTCCAAGGCGCTCTGGGAGGCGGTGGCGGACGCGCTCCGGGCGCGCGGGTACCGCCGCACCGCCGACCAGTGCAAGTGCAAGTGGAAGAACCTCGTCAATCGCTACAAGGTACTACTGTATGCCTTGACGCTCCCTCTCACTCTCTGGTGTCTCTCCCTGCGAAATTACTTGGGAACTTGGTTAACAATTGTTGTGCTCTGAATTATCTGAAAAAATAAACGATTCCTCACGTGATGCCCTTACTTTAATGGCAATCTGCAATGCATTGCCGGCTACAGAACATATTTAGGTTCTTGGTCCCTGAACGGTGTGTTCTAGCTCAACAAGCAGGCAGTGGCGGATGCAGGACCAAATCACCGGGGGTGCCAACTGATTGTTCATTGCTAAAATATATCATGTATAATTATTTTCAACACATTAATACACATAGAATAAGGCTAGTTGATTACTAGATTAAAAAGTGTGGACTTTTTAGGGGGTGCCATGGCACCCATGGCACCCCCACTGGATACGCCACTGCAAGCAGGGGGGCTCATTTTGCGATTGGCAAGAGCAATGTTTCATTCTGTCTAAATGGAAATAACATTTCAGTTTCAATGAAGGGAAGAGTCTCTGGTCTAGTTGAATATTATAAAACCTGGAAGGACTAATGCTATGGATAATTTAGTTATTGAACTCCGATTCGATATCATGATTTAGGAAATGATGTGTTGAATAATCGTTGCACAACTTTGGGTGTCTTTAGAGATTTCATAGAAACTTGCAGCTCAAAATACATGTCGGCCTAAGCAGTTTCCTGTAATGCTAATATTCGAGGCAGTTTCGTTTTTGATTTTTTTTCAACCATAAGACAGTTCACGCTTTCCATTTCCTTCTTACGGATACGCTCTTGGACTAGAAGTGATGCTGTTGTGAGTAGTTGTGTCTAATTGGTAAGCACAAAAGTGTATTCCACTTTGTTGTATTTTGGGGTTAAAAGCTCATCAAACATGAGCAACTATTCTATTTGAGGCTAGGATGACTAAAGGAAGTTTAAAAAATAATCCAAATGGATAATCCCTCCCGATAGAAAGGGGAAAACATGTCAGCTCAGGTGACTATGGTGTCATGTGCGATAGTAAAGTGTAAAGGAAAGTGAAGGTGGAATCACTCTGCTTTAACAGAAAACTCAGTGGTTGAACGAATAGTTTCCTTCTAATTTCTACGATGGTATGGAATCAGTATGAGCACTTAGGAAATCTCTTTAGAAAGGGATACTAACATTTTTCTTTCGGTTCACACTGGTACTCTATCCATATATGACTCTTATCTGATAAACTGCAGTGGTAGTGGCTCACTAATCAGCACGTGACATTGTCTGTGCTTTACTTTAAAATTTATAGAACTAAAATTGTGTTGTTCAGAGTCAGGGGTAAAATTAGGATAACAAAAACCTAGGCATTTCAAAAAATGTGATAACGAAGTTAAACTCTCTGGCAAAAAACGGTTGGGTATTTCAGATGGTTTAATTAGATTTATTAAGAAAGAACTAGGCAAAATATGTCTAACTGTAAGCATTTTTACTGATCACAATAGTTAGCACAAGACTCAAACCTTAGGATTACATGTTAGGTTTAGAATGATGCCACTGTTGAGTTTGCTGGGTGATAGGACCAATTTTCAAGCTTTCAGGTCTAAATGTTCCTATATAGTATATACTCATACAAATATATTTTCCTCCAAAATAGCGCTACTGTGTTTCGGTAATCTTTGCGGTGAAGGCAATCCAGTATACCCTCTTGTTTGGGCAACTATATACTGTTATAAGTTTGCTTCGAGATTGCAACTAGGATGTATAGATGTATAGTACGTTCATTGTTTAGCTTACGAGGGAATAACTCATCTTTTTCATCAGGGGAAAGAAACATCTGATCCAGAAAATGGTAGACAGTGTCCCTTCTTTGATGAATTACACGCTGTCTTCACTGAGCGTGCCAGAGATATGCAGCGCCAACTCCTTCAGTCTGAATCAGGAGCTTCAGTTACAATGAAACCAAAGCGGGCTAGCTGTGACCGGTCATCCGGGGAGTCTGATGAGGATGAAGATGACGTTGAAGCAACCGAGGATGAGAAACCCATAAGAAGCAAAAAGCGGAGGGCGAGTGATAAGGGGCAACAACCGCAACGAACGGCGGAAAAGCCAAGCACGGGCAGTTCAAGCATCCATGATCTGCTGCAGGGTTTCCTGGCACAGCAACAACACGTGGAGATCCAGTGGCGCGAGACGATGGAGCGGCGTGCCCAGGAGCGGCTCGTTTTCGAGCAAGAGTGGAGGCAGTCGATGCAGAAGCTTGAGCAGGAAAGGCTGATGCTGGAGCACGAGTGGATCAAGCGCGAGGAGCAGCGAAGGATAAGAGAAGATGCAAGGGCTCAGAAACGGGACTCACTCTTGACCGCCCTGTTGAATAAACTCTTGCAAGAAGATCTGTAGAAGGTGAAGCTTATTCGTCAATGGGTAGATAATGTACTAGATAGCATTTTTCAAACCAATGTTTCATCGATTCTTTGTAGCTCATGCACATGCTGTTGTCCAGAAGAAATGTTTCTTGTAGCATTTATATTGACCTTATAGTGAACTCTTTTCCTATTTATTCAGTCGAGTAATCTTCATTTATTCATTAGCCATGTAGGTATAAGATGTGAGATAGGTGATGTACTGATCCGGGCGATTTTCCGAGATATTAGACTTTGATGCTTGCAGCCAGAAGTCGTCTTGCATGAATATCATTTGCTTGCTGTAGCATCTTCATGGCGTCGTACCTGATGTTGCTGCTACTGCAATGGTGAATTTCTGATGTACTAAAGTATTTGCCATGTAGCTAAATGTGGCCGTTTAAACACATGAATTTCTTCTCTTTCTTCTGTTGAAGCTTACACATGAATTTGGAAAGCAGATTGATATAGTTCAGTTATTGTAAGGATCGCGTGCAAAAGTGCGAGTTCCAAATGAGTTTTAGACACAAGTTTTGGCTGGGTTCAGGCTTGAGAAGCACAGTTATTTTCTTTCCACTCGACAGGTTGTAGTTGGCCAGGCCAGTGGATAAGCCCAGCGGCGGCGCCGGCGGCAGCCTGATCGGCGATGGAGGGGACGCCGCTCCATCTCTTCCTCCCCCACCCTCGCCTCCCACTCCCAGGACTTCTCCCCAACCACCACCTCCCCGAGTCCCGCGTTCGCTTCTGCCTCCACCACCGCAAGCCGAAGGCGAAACAGCTCGCCTTCTCCCGGCAGCCTCCGTCCCCGCGCGACAGCCAATCGAACAAGCCCGGCCCCGGAGGCTGTGCGTGGGCGCGGAGCGCCTCCGCTGCGGCGCTGGCGCTCCACTGGCCATCTGCTCCCTCCTCATCCTTTTCCCCACCCCCGCACGCGCGTGCGTCCAGCCGCCCCCTCCCGCTGCTTCGACCGCCGCCGTGGAGGCGAAGGAGGAGGAGGAGGACGACGGGGAGTGGGAGGCCGCGCTGCAGCAGTGGAAGTCCAAGACCTACGCGCTCTCCGTGCCCCTCCGGGTCGTCGCGCTACGCGGATCCTTCCCTCCCACATGGATCAAGGTCTTCCCCTTCCTCCTCCTCCGCTGCAGGCAAAGAAGATAGTAGCATGGATGATGTGCAATTTCGTGGATTGTAAGATGTTTCTGGTTTGGTGTTTGTAGGATTTCGTTGAAGTACAGGGAAAGAGGCTCAAGTTCAGCCCGGAGTTCCGCCCTAGTATCGACACGCTCTTCTCCGAGCTGTCACAGTGTGTGGACAAAGGTCAGTTCAGCCGAAATCCGCCATGGCAGCTGACGTTGTTTCAATCGGGGACTCTTGGCTCGGCTACGCCATCCGTAAGGGACTGGTAGAACCTATCAATAATGCTGAAGAGCAGGATTGGCATCGGACCCTAAGTGACAGATGGAAGGTGAGAATTGGAAGCCTTCTTTCTTGCTCCCCGTCGTTAATCTCGCACTGACTTGCACGCTGTGATAACGAACGACGATGGCTGAACTTTGTACTTGTTGAATTTATTTTTATGATACAAGTGGTAAGAAAGATATCATGTCAAATGCAATGGTATGCATGGCTCTGCTTTTAACTGAATGCTACTATGCTAGTGCAATCTTCTTAACTAGAATAACATCTCCAATGCTCATTATTTACTGCCGCCATGCCCAGTTTCTTCAAGAAAACATCATATTCGTGAAGCATAAACTTAAATGTACTCCTCTGCAATAGTTGAACTGAATTAGTCAATTCAAGTGAAGATGTCCCAAGGTGTAGTTTCCATTTTCATTATAGTCTATCAGGTCCATTTGTGCAGGAACCAGAATGGAGAGGCGGATTCTAATGGCTCAGTATGGGGTGTTCCATACAGATGGGGCACTGTGGTCATTGCTTACAAGAAAAACAAGTTTAAGCAGCATAACTTGAAGCCAATACAGGTAAAAAAAACTTCAGACATCATGCAACATTATGCTGAAGATACAAGGTTAATTGTACAGTGTTTGAATTTTCTTCAAAAAAGCTTACCTTGAAGTTAAATGAAAAGAAGTAACATCAACGTGATTACCTGTTAGGTACTTGGTTTACCTTACTCATATAGAAATGTTATCTATAGGATTGGGAGGATTTGTGGAGACCTGAGCTTGCTGGGAAGATTTCTATGGTTGATTCTCCTAGAGAGGTCATTGGTGCAGTCCTTAAGCAGTTGGGATCATCGTATAACACGGTTGACATGGAAACAGAAGTCATTGGTGGTAGGGAAGCAGTCTTAAACAGCTTTACGCAGCTACAGAAGCAGGTTTGCACCAAATGACTTGTCTTCTCTGTATGTTTCTTGCATTCCACTTTTGTTTGATCTGGCAAGTGATAGCCCAAAGTAATTTTGCGGAAAAGACAACATACCTTGAAAATTAGGTACAGCAATCAACAAATATTCGGGCTATGAAGTGTTGCGTTGGAGTTAATTTAAGTCTTTTTTCTTCTATAGGTCCAGCTATTTGACAGCATGAACTATCTGAAATCCTTTGGAGTTGGGGATGTTTGGGTCACAGTGGGTTGGAGCAGTGATGTCATCCCTGCTGCAAAGCGAATGTCTAATGTTGCTGTTGTTGTTCCCAAGTCAGGCAGTAGCCTCTGGGCTGATCTATGGGTATGTTACGATTTACTCATGCTTAATTTTATTACTTTGTGACGCTATCCATGGTATGTCGCTGTTCTTGTTGCCCATGATAGTGTGCCCAGTGTCTTATTGGTTGAGTTGGTTTTGTGCACCACAGGCGATACCTTGTGCAACGGGATTTCAGACTGATCGAATCGGTGGCAGAACTAGAGGCCCATCTCCACTCATCCACCAGTGGTTCGATTTCTGCTTGCAGAGTGCTAGAACCTTACCCTTTCGCCAAGAGATCATCCCAGGAGCATCACCACTGTTCCTGGAGAACCCAGCGCAGGAGGTTCCTCAAGATCGAAACAAGAAAAAGCCAAAGCTGGAAACTAACCTTGTCAGGGGAGTACCTCCCCGTGAAATCCTAGAAAAATGCGAGTTCTTAGAACCCCTGTCGGACAAAGCGTTGGGTGACTACCAGTGGCTGATGTCGAGAGTGCAGAGACCACGCGGCGGTCTGCTTGGAAACGTTCTGCAGAAGATATCAACTGTTCTAGACTTGAAATCGAGATTTTAGAGCACACCTATCGATATGAAGTTCATCAACATTTTTTCGAGACGACGACTAACTAACCAACAGTCCAGAACATGCATAGGATCGAGTGCTTAGTACTACTTCTAAAAACCTCGTTGGAAACTTGATGTAATTTAACTCTGTGATTCGGATGGAATGCTGCTGTGGATCATCTCGGCAAGTTTCTCGTTTGGTAAAGGAACAAGGTACGAATTGTTAAGATCCGCACTTGTAAGCCTTGTTGTACTACATTTGGATAATGGCAGCTTTAGGAATCCCACCTGAACGTATTGATCACTATCTCTTCGAGTGAGCTTTAGGAATCGAGTTTGAGCCCCAAATCATAAAGCAGTATATCCCAGCATGCTAACGTTATTTGCTGAACAGAGTAAACGTAGTTCTGTAATCTCAGATTTGTGAATATTTGAGCTTCAATCTAAGTGAACCCAAAATAAATAAACCTTAAAATTACAGCTTATTACCATTGAAAAATTGCTTCCCGCGTTGTTTTCAGCACGATGCTATTCACCGTGTAATTTTTCAATTTATTTTTTGCTTGAAGCTACTAAAATCACAAAAGGAACATCTTTCAGTCCGCTGCATGCTCAAAGAATTGGCATATTTTTCTGACATTTTCATTTTCCCAAATTAATACGTTTTCATGCTGTTGTTTTCAAGACAGGCTCGGCATTTTGTTGCAAGAGTGAATTTTTTGAGCTTTTATATGATCCTATTTGGTTTTTGAATTATTTTTGCTGTTACCCACTTAAGCAACTCTTCTGGACATTTCAAATAAAAATTATTTTGAAGTTTCGGCAGTAGTTAGGAGATATATCTATGCTCACTAATGTCTCCTCAGTGAAGAAGAATGGAAAATCTTTTGTGGTAAAGTTTTTCACAGGGATGAAGGAACACCAAAATGAGAATCATCCAATGATTGAGAAGAGGTCGAGCTATCAGCAAGGTGACAAGCACTTTCTTTTATGCGACTTATGAGTTTTTTTTCTTTTTTGAGATTGACGGCCGCTTGTTGCATTCACTTGAAAGTAGCCTGGCGGGCTTGTTCTTACAACAGATGGAGAATTACAAGGGGATACAAGGAAGAGAAGACAAAGAAAATACATACAAAAGACGACTAGAACATGGAACGACAAGAGCCACCATGAGAGGCACAAGTACATGAGGGGTGCAGTCGAGGGATCACAATACCAAGATTCAGCAAATAGCCTAGCTCGCACCACACCGGCGTGCGTATCGAACCCCACGGCACAACTCAAGAGCATCCACTATCATCATCGGCAAGTGCGAAGCCTAGCACCCAACACTAACCTAGACAGGGAGCCCCGCCACGGGAGGTCGAAACGATTAGCAGGTTGGGGAGGCATCATTTGCGTCGTCATTGAGCAAAGGTGAGCCGAGACGCCACAAGAGCCCGAAGCTCACCACACCACAACGATAACCATGGGGGGCCTTGTGCAAGCACATCAACGAGACCAAGGCCACGCGAAGGCCCGTCGAGAGAGAAACACCACCACCGTCGGCCCCAAGCTGGCCGTACCACCACCACCAAAACGCAGCACCGTCACCAGCTTACCCTAGCCATCAGAATGCTCGCGAACCACCCCTGTTGTCCCCGAGCAGCGCCTCCAGGGAGGGAAGCGACGTCGCAACGCCGCCGCTGCCCAAGCGGGGAACCGGGTTTTCACCCTAAGATTAGGGGGTGGGTGATGGGGAAGGAACATCAACGAACCTCCGAGGAGGGATCCGACGCCAGAGCGTCGTCGACGTCATGACCACTCACGGCCAAGGGTTCCCCAGTTCCAAGCACCACACTACCATCCACCCATCCAAGACACAGATCCGTCGAGGACGAGGCCTCTAGCACCGAGAACCTAATGGGGGAGAACACGCCTAGCAGGCCGTGGTAGCGATCCCGTCAAAAAGGGATCCGCCAGGACGGGAGGCCATGCCGCCACACAGCCCATAGAGGAGCGGCCACCGCACGCGAGAAGAGGGCCCGCGCCGGTGCGTGAGAGGAGACCCCGTGCCGACATTGTCCGCCGCGTGGACTAGCCCGCCGACATCTTCCGGCGACGGCGCGGGGAAGGTTGCCGAGGGAGGCGTGGGAAGGTTCGCTGATGGAGACGAGACGCCGTCGCGGAGGAGCTTGGCGCCGACGAGGGCCCCCGCACTGAGCAACCTTCCTCCATGCTGCAGGTTGAGGGACGAGAAGCGTTGATCCCCTCCGCCCCCTTCATCGGCGTTGCATGACATTTGTCTGGCAGCCGCCTCTGGGGCGACGAGGGGAGGGAGGTGAGAGGAGGGGGTGGTGGCGGGAGGAGCTAGGGTTTCGCCCCCCGGTCACCCAGAGGAGGTGACGCGTGGGACGCGATGGGAAAGTCAGTCATTGCTTCTTTCTCGCGACTTATGAGTTATGACACATCGTCAAAGTTTGTCAGGTTGACTTTACATAAATCGGGAATTGGCATATTTTGCTAGGAGTCGCTACCAACTATCGGATTTATGGGTGAAGTGTTCACTATTAGATGGAGGGAGAACGACACTTACTCGATATGGAAAATTGGAATGTTGCCACTACTCCAATGACGGCAGTCAAGCTTGTATCTCATCTTGACACTCCTCACGATGAAGATGATGCTCATGATATTGCAACATGGTTGGTAGTTTGTAGGTACTCACATTTGATATATCCTTGAAGTTAACAAGGTCTGCCAGTATACGTCAAAACCGGCTGACTTGCATCAGAAAGTAGATAAGAGTATTTTGCGATATATCAAGCGAACATTGACTACTGCCTTGAGTACTCGTCGCTTCCGCTCTACATTACATGTCAAAACCGACCGCCTTGCACTGGGAAACACTGAGAAGATTTTGTGTTATATCAAGGAAACAATGACTACTGTCTTGAGTATTCATCGTTTCTCTGCTCTACACTTCTCAACATCTTCACATATGCAAATTGGGTCGGTTGTACTGTTGATCAACGCTTGACAGGTGGTTTTCCATGATTCCATCTTCATTGGTCCCAATCTTATATCGTGGAGTTCCCGCAAGCAACCCACTCAAGTACAAAGGCGCAATATAGTGCCTTTGCAAATGGCACTGCGGAAGTTGTGTGGATGCAATCCCTTTTTGAAGGAATTGCATGTTACTCAGCTAGGACATCCTGTTTACCGTGGGATAACCTAGGGGTTCCCTTTCTGACTGCAAATCCAATATTTCATGCTAAGACCAAACATATAGAAGTGGATTTTCATTTCATTAGAGAGAAGGTTGCCATGGGACCACTTAATGTTGGTTTTATTTCCTCTGATGATCAGATTGCGGATGCATTCACCAAGTCGGCTACTAAGCTCATGATACAACTGTTGGGCACCATCTCAACGTTGATATGGATGGGGAATGTATAATAGTGTATATGCACACACTAACACACCATGTATAGTAGGTCAGATTTAATGTAATCCACAATCTTAGGATAAGTTTTGTTTGTATACTGGGCGCTTAAGCCAACACCCATAGATAATGAGATTGATTCGATTGGGATTCTTATGGCAAATGCTCGTTTTCATCAACTAGTAAACCATGAATGAATTTCCGAAAACAAACCCCGCTGCCACTCACGATTTATGATCCCATAACTCAGAACATGTATGGGTCCAACTCGGCATGCATGTACAAGACACGGTTCTCAAAACACTAACTTTAATTTTTGTTGTTGGAATTGACATGTAATGTGATTCTAAGATTTGGATGACAAATACTTCGAACCTTCTTGACCATCTCCTCCATTGGTAGAGGTCGACCAAAGTAGTAAGACGTATTAATTTCCACATTTGTAAGCCTTGTTGCACTGCATCTGGATAGTAGCAGCTTTAGGAATTCAACCTGGTCATCTTCTCCCGTGAATGAATTTATTAGACGGAAGGCTCGAGCAGAGCCCGGCTTTAAATTAATAAAGCCATCCGGCCACGGTTCCATACAAACACAGATCCCCCGTCCAAGGCGGTACAACAAGTAAGTCCACGGTAGCACGCAGGCTACAGTACAAGGGTACACAGCACCCTGAAACAACGAGCTAAAGCGAAGTAAAAGAGGTAGCCTAAGATACTGGCAGCACGTCCGGTCTGTCACGGACGGAGTCGTGAAGCGAGCGAATCCTGCCAATCGCTTGCCCCAGCGCTTCCCGATCCTGCCTCCTAGCCACTGGCTTCCACACCTGCAAATACATCGCCATTTTAAATAGCCCGTCAGCCGGTTGAGAAGGAAACACCCCCTCAATCGAGAATTTATTCCTAATGTTCCACAGGGACCAAAGGAGAGCCGCACAACAAATCCAAAGAACTCGTTTATGTTGGCCCGACTCTAAGGAAATAAGTCTAAACACATCTGTGAAACAAGAGGGATTCCACGTGCAGTGCAACAGCTCCCTAGCCGCACTCCACATAAACTTCGCAAGTGGACACACGAAAAAGATGTGGTTCGTGTCCTCCACCTCCTCACATAGGGCACACCGACCCGTCGAGGGACCCCTTCTCCTCGCAATGTTATCATTCGAGGGCAAGCGTTTCCTAGCCAATTGCCATAAGAAAATACGGATCTTCAGGGGAATAGCAATTCCCCAGATCTCGCTATAGTGCTTCCTAGGGGTGCCTTCGCAAAGTTTATTATATAGAGACCTGACGGAGAATTTCCCAGATGGCTCAAGGGCCCATGTGAGAGCATCTCGGTCAGTGGAGGGAACGATCTCCGGGAGTTCTCGTCGGAGTCCGATCCATTCCGTGGTCTCAGCCGGTCCAAGAGTCCGACGAAGAGGAATGTGCCACTCCCCCTCCCGGTTAGCTTGAGCTACCGAGGCCTCTGGTGCAGTCGTGATGGCAAAAATAGACGGGAAGCGTTCCCTGAGAGGGCCCGACCCCGTCCACCAGTCAGTCCACAGCCTCGTGGATTTCCCGTTCCTCACGGAGTGTTTTGCCCCCACGCAAATTAGGTCTTTAATCTTCTGGAGAGCCATCCAGAATTGGGACCCTCCCTGATGTGAGTCCACCAGGATATCTTTAGACCTTAAATATTTGGCCCTGAGGATGTCCGCCCAAAGGCCAGACTCCCCGGAGAGGATCTTCCAAACCCATTTTGCCATAAGGCAACGATTCATGAGTTTGGTGTCCATAATACCTAAGCCCCCAGGGCCTTGGGTTTACACACTGCATCCCAGCGTACCCAGTGGTATTTACGTTTCTTGCCATTCCCTTCCCAGAAGAAGCGGGAGCGAGGCCCATCCATCGACCGGTGCACCCCCTCACCCAGCAGGTGGACCGCCATAGCGTGGAGAGCTAGGCTGGAAATACATGCATTGGTGAGAGTGAGCCTCGCAGCGGAGGACATTAGCTTTCCCATCCATGGGTCCGCACGTTTCGCAACCTTGCCGATGAGCGGGTCCCAAGCCCCAGCCCTCAGGGCTCTGTCGCTGATAGGGAGGCCGAGGTAAGTGAACGGGAAGGCACCTTGCTTACAATTAAGCATCTGGGCCACCCTCAACTGCTCCTCCGGACTGGCCCCCAAAACCACAACCTCACTCTTGTGAAAGTTGATCCTGAGACCTGACATGTTCTCAAAACATAGCAGGATAAACTTCAGGTTGGTAATGGCGCGATCATCGTTCTGGATCATGATGATCGTGTCATCTGCATACTGCAAATGCGAAATCCCGTCCGGGATCAGATGGGGCACAACCCCCTTGATGTGCCCCGTCCTCTTAGCTGCATCAAGAATTGCAGCCAAGGCCTCAACCACGTAGTCGAAGAGAAGGGGAGATAGGGGGTCACCCTGTCGAACCCCTCTACCATTCCGGAAGAAATTCCCCATTTCTCCGTTAATGGTGATAGCAGTCTGGCCCCCAGAGACCAGGCTAAGGGCCCTGTGGACCCAGCCAGGATCAAAGCCAACTCTCAGGAGAACCTCTCCCAGAAAGCTCCAGTTGACTCGATCGTAGGCCTTCTCAAAGTCCAATTTCAAGAAAACTCCCCCAAGTTTCTTGGAACAGGACTCATGGATGATCTCCTGAAGGGAGACCACTCCCTCATGGAGGAGACGCCCCTTGATGAACGCAGATTGGGTACAGCTAATCGTGCGGTGGGCAATGGGGCGCCTTGGCCACAAACTTAAAGATGACGTTGATCAGCGCAATCGGTCTAAAAAGACGGATATCCTCAGCGCCTTGAACTTTTGGGATGAGGGTCAGAACCCCAAAGTTCAGTCTCGCAATGTCCACTCTCCCTAGAGCGAAATCATTGGTAATGGATAGAACGACCGGTCGAAGGATCTTCCAGAACCGCTTAAAAAAGCAGACTGGAAGGCCATCCGGGCCCGGGGCTGTGTCCATCTTCATGCTAGCAAGGACCACGTCCATCTCCTTCTCCGTGAAGGTTAGCATGAGAGCGTCATTCTCCTCCTCTGTAACCCGCGGCCGCGTGTCCCAGAGGGATGGTGCGAGGTGGAAGGCGGGGGTTCCCCCGACGCTCCCATAAGAGCCCGATAGAACTCGTAGATGTGACCCTGGAGCGCCGTGGACTCCACCGGGGCCCCCTGGGCATCAACCAGTCTCGAGATGGTACACTTCCTCCTCCTACCATTGGCAATGGCATGGAAATAAGCAGTATTGGCATCCCCTTTAAGGGTCCAGTTGAGCCTACTGCGTTGTCTCCAGTATTCCTCCTCCACCCTGGCGAGGTGGCAAATCTGGTTCTCCAGATGATATCGGAGGGCCCAGCCCTCATCATCCAGGCCTGACGAATCCGCGCGGGCATCCAGGGACCGAATCTGGGAAAGGAGGTCCTCCTTCTGGTCCCTCTCCGCACGGCCAAGGTTGGCGCCCCAGCCTTTTAGAAATTGCCGCAAGCCTCCAGAAAGGCGCTGCCAAAAGGAGATCGAGTCCTCGGACCCGCCCGGCAGGGCTGATAGTTCCAACCACTTGGATTCGACCAGGTCCCCAAACTCTGGTCTATCCACCCAGCTCCTCTCGAAGAAGAAGCGGGAGCTCCTTTTCCTGAGGTCCTCGCCAGAGCAAAGGATGAGAGCGGCGTGGTCGGAGCCAATAATAGGTTCAGCCACCAATGTGCACACAGGGAAAAGCACTTCCCAATCTGCCGACATCAGGACTCGGTCCAACACGGACCGGACTGGATTCAACTGCCTGTTGGTCCAGGTATAGCGGCCCCCACTCCTACGAATCTCCCGCAAAGCGAGGTTAGCAATGCAATCATTGAACCTGTGAACCCGAGGCCAATTTATGTTATCATTGCTCTTGTCCGCCACCCCTCGTATAAGATTAAAGTCACCTCCAATCACAAGGGGGAAAGGGCAGGACGTCACCGCCGTCGCAAGTTCCGCCAAGAACTCGGGGGAGCGACGGTGATCCGCAGGGCCATACACGACGAAGAGAGACCAGGTCTGGGTGGAGTCCAGCTGGAAAACGTCCACCCGAATGAAGAAGGAGCCACTACTCCATGCTTTCACCTCAAACCTGTCCTCATTGACCCCAAGAAGCATACCACCAGAATGCCCAATTGCTGGGGTAGCGTGCCAAGCAAAGCGGCCTCTCGGGTCAATGCTAAGCAGCTCAGCGGGTGTGAAAGAGGCCTTAATGGTCTCCTGCAGACCCACAAAGTCCAGCTGCTCTCGGGTAATCAGTTCTCGAATTTGGGTACGTCGCCCGGGACGACCGAACCCTCGGATGTTGTAGAAGCCGCCTCGCATCTAAGCGACCTTCTTCCTCCGTCCCCGACGGGAGCCCTGAGGCACATCTCCACACCGAGGCACTGGTGTAGAGGCGGCAGGGGTCTGCGCCCCAAGATGGGGCGTCGAACTCTCCTCCCCAATCCGCACAGCCGAAGTAGCAGCGGACGACTGGGGGGGATAGTGCTCGCTGCCGTCGCAATAGACAGTTCCTTGCGGAACTCTGCTAGGGCGAGCGAGGCTTGGGCCTTCTCCTTGGCGCGAACCAAGGAGAGAATCTCCGAGGGCGGACCCGCCTCAAGGGAAAACGCCAAACCCACGTCGTGGATAACCGACTCTAGGTGCTCATCAGAAACCTTCTCCAGAATAGTAAAAGAATTGGATTTGAAGTACCTGTGTCGTCGAGGTTCTTGACCGCAGCCCGCTTCTCAGCACGCTCCGCGACCGGCAAGGCTGCCTCCGCTCCCTGCAGCCTTGCGCTCTTGCGTGGGGGTCCGGTCAACAGCGACTTGGCCCTGCGCTGCCTGGGGATCGAAGCCCCCACGTCCACCACCATGTCTTCAGTCTCCAAGTCCGTGTCCAGGTCGGTGTCGTGGATCTCGATGTCGACGTGGAAGTCCCCCGAGGTCTTGGACGGAGACCCCGACTCGCAGCCCGAATCCGCCGACAGGAGAGTCGAGGAGCCGGCCGGTGGGGAGATGGGTGCAGGGTCCACAGGGGGCGCCTGCTGCTCCACCTCCGCAAGGATCGCCGCCTCCGACGCACGCATCCTCTCAAGCGCCGCAAGAGAGGGCGGCCAGGTGCTAGCCCTGGAGAGAGCGGCGTTGCTGCCGTACTGGTCCAGCTGGAACGCCACCTCCTCGGCCACGGCCGGCGACTGAGACGGGAGCTCCGAGGAAGGAGCAACCAAGGGAGCGCCCCCAACCACCTTGGTTGTGGGCGGAACTGGTGCGGACTGAGTCCTGCCAGCCTCCTTGGCCTTGGCCGCAGCCAGATCTCTCGCCTTATCCTTCTCCAAAGCCTCGTCCCACTCCTCCGAGACATTCATGTCATCGTCACCCTCAGGGGAATCCTGTCTAGGGGGAGAAGGACCAGGAGCAGGGGGCGCGGCCCCATACCCAGGCTCCAGCTGGATCCCGAGGTTGTAGCCCTTGTTCTTGTGGAAAATCTGAACAAGGCCACGCACCTTCGCCGGGTCACGGCACGCAAGCCTCATGCGCACCGGACGACGCCAGGAAGGGTCGATTCATCCACCTCAATGGGCCTTCCCAGCATGCGTAAGCCAGCCAGGAGCCGGTCCGCACGCCTCAGGCGCTTGGGGAGACCAGAGATCCTCACCCAATACTCCTGGAGAGTCTCGGCCGGGGCAGGGTCCGAGTCGGCCAGGCGGATGCCCACTTCGGTGTCACTCAAGGGAAGGTACATGCGGCCGCTGCGGGCACACATCCGTAGCATCTCCTTGGAGGGAAAGACAACCTCGAACTCCCTGGCAGCAAAGCGTGAAATCTGCCAATCCCAGGGGGCCTCAATCAGGTGGTGGAGTTCCTTGTTCAGGGCGTCCACCGAGAGAGGCTTGTCCTTGAACGAGAGGATCGCTGCGTTCGAGTCCACCTCCTCATCCATCTCGTCCGAGTCGAAGTCAAGGTCGAAAAAACCCTCTCCGGCAATCGCTTGCCCGAGGATGCGCAGACATGGACGGCGCTTCTCCACCAGCCCCACGGGGGTCGAGGCCCTCGCCGGCGGTGGGGCAGAGCTACTCCCGGACCCCATTGGGGCTTTTCCTCGGGGTTGGACCGAGGTCCTTTTCTCGGGCGCGACTGCACCCGGAGGGACACGACCGGCGGCCGGAGCTGCCTGAGCTGCCCGGAGGGCCTCCTGCTCCGCTGCGAGCTTCTTCTCTTCTCTCTTCTTAGCCCGGGCGACGAACCACGACGGCGGCTCCTTGCCCGAGGTGTTGGAGGAGCCCGAGGCCCCAGCTCCGGCCGACCCCTTCCCCGACGTCCGCTTGCCGGCACCCTGCGCCGCCAGCGCCTTGGCGCGGAGCGAAGCCTCCTGCTGCTGGGGGTCGGGGGCCGCCCGGTCATCGTGGCGGCGCTTGTTGCCCTGGGGCGGAGCGCGGGGAGGCTCCATGGCCACGACGACGAAGGGGCGGAGGAGCGGCGGTGGCTCCGGCGAGGCGCGAACGCGACGTGCGGATCGTCGGTGGCGGCGCACGTCCTCCTCGCTGGCAGGGAAACCTAACGCGAGTGAGCTCGACCCCCTGCGCAGCCAAAGCCACTTAAGAGATGGCTGAGCTGGGCTGGGCCGAGGCCCAACTTCGGCCTGGGCAGGGCCCACCTGAACGAGCGCGACGTCCTCCTGGTCAGCGTCCAGCTGCGGGAGATCTGCCAGCAGCAGGCCCGGCCCAACAGACGGCCCAGCCCACAGGGGCAGAGACTCGTCCAGGGAAGGCGACGGCCGCGACGGGCCAACCTCAGCCCTCGCTGGCGACCGCGGCGGCGGCTGCAGCGAGCACTCCGCCGGGAAGAGCAGGGTGCGGCGCGTCGGGCTCGGGATCGCGCCACGCCCCTCCTTCGCCCCCACTCGAGGCCAAGACCTCGCGGAACGAAGCTCGCGGAAGGGGAATTCCCGCCGGTCGCCGGCGCCCTGGCCGGCGAGGGCGGAGAACCTCGAGCCACGGCCGCCCGGCACAAAGGCCGACCGGCGCTGGCGACGGGAAGCATGCAGCGAGCCCCCACGCTCGACTGCGGCCTGGAGAAACTCTCCGAAGGTGGGAGCGCTGCCCGCCGTCGCCGACGGAGAGCCCTCCTCCACCTCGCTTACCTCACTTACCTCATCGTCGACGACGAACTCGGAGGCCAACGCCCAGAACCGGCCGCCCAGAGCACTTACCTCGGACGCGGGGCGGACGCAGAGGAGCGCCGGCGGCGCGGGGCGCCCGGCGGCGCGCTGCGGCGGGACGCCACCCGAGTCGCAGGAGCCCATTCAAAAACGCCTATCTCTTCCAGTGAATCGAGGGTAAAATCGTCTGTCCGCTGACTCTCCGGCAACCGGCATGGACAAGCCAACGGGCACATGTTTATCTGATATAAAACTACAATATTAGTAAGAGCATATTTTTGAACAAAATCAAATAGGGGCAAGAATTATAGCATGTAGCACCTAGCTAGAAAACATATATGGGAAAAATCCAGATCAAAATTTCGTTATTGTGTCGATAGGAACTGCTTTTTTCGTGGGGAAATTGACGTTGGCTCCCGATCTCATATGCTCCTGATAGAATAAAAAAGCCAAAAACATCTATTTATGTGATTTTGTGACTTATAATCCAAAATTCAAAAGCCAAATATATTACCTTACTCTCTTGTAGAAGTAGATTATTTTATGCCAATCTTAATGAGAAGACATGCATCTGTAGCTCTTGCATGTTCTTAAAAAACAAATTGAGCTGCGATCCATCTAGCTTGTTTTCCAAAACAAGATTATCTAAATCTAGCAATGAATATATTAGAATTGTTGATTAGACTAAGAAAAAACTGCAGAAATTACCATTATGGGACATTGCACCAGGACAAGCTTCCTTATACCGTCGCGCCTCTTGAGGAGATGTAGCACGATTGATGGCACACAGCCGTAGCAGGAGTCTTTTTTAAGATCCCGACAGCAACTCCGAGCTCCACCACTCCAGCCGACACAAGCTCCGCCTGTCCAGCCGACACGAGCTCGGCCAGGGTCACGCCGCCTCCGAGCACCGAGCCGATGGCCACTCCGAGCTCTGCCCCTGCTCCGACGACCACGCCCATCGAGCTGGACGATGATGCCGAGGTGTCGCCGACGACCATCTGATCTGCGTATCAGCATGCCGAATGTGGCCGTTTCACTAGATCGCCGAACTATGGCTTGATCCTATCGCCGAACTATGGCTTTTTTGTATGATCGTATAACTGTGCCTGTTTTGATCGCCGAACTCGGGCTGTTTTTTAGGGGCGGGAATATGAACTTTCAAATTATATTGATGTGTGTTTTCGCTGGGGGCCGAAACGACTGGTAACTTCGCCCCCCCAGGCCCAAGTTTGCGCCGGCGTGATACGTCTCAAACGTATCTATAATTTTTGATGTTCCATGCCTGTTTTATACCAATTGCTACATGTTTTGCATCTACTTTATATCACTTTTATACATTTTTTGGGACTAACCTATTAACAAGATGCCGAAGTGCCAGTTCCTGTTTTCTGCTGTTTTTGTATTCCAGAAAAGCTAGTCTGGAAATATTCTCGGAATTGGACGAAACTACACGGGGGTGCCTATTTTTCCAGAACACGCCTGACGGAGCGAAGGAGCAGCAGAGGAGGGCCACCAGGAGGCCACACGCACCTAGGGCGCGGGCCCCCCTTCTGCCGCGCCCTAGGGTGGTGTGGGCCCCTCGGGGGTCCGCAGCCACCGCCCTTTCGCCTACTTATTCCCCCCGACGCGAAAATCCTAAGTACCTGAGCAAATATCCACGAAAAAATCCAGAGACGCCGCCGTCGTCAACCCTAGCTCGGGAGGGTTCAGAACCTCTTCCCGGCACCCTGCCGGAGAGGGGAATCGTCACCGGAGGCTTCTACATCGCCATGCCTGCCTCCGGAGTGATGCGTGAGTAGTTCATCCTTGGACTACGGGTCCATAGCAGTAGCTAGATGGTTGTCTCTCCACTTTGTGCCATCATGTTTAGATCTTGTGAGCTGCCCTACATGATCAAGATCATATTATTGTAATACTACATGTTGTGTTTGCTGGGATCCGATGAATATTGAATATTATGTCAAGTTGATTATCAATCTATCTCATATGTTATTTAAGATCTTGCATGCTTTCCGTTACTCGTAGATGCTTTGGCCAAGTAGATGCTTGTAACTTCAAGAGAGAGTATTTATGCTAGATAGTGGGTTCATGTCTCCGTTTAACCTGGGACAGTGACAGAAAGTTCTAAGGTTGTGGATGTGCTGTTGCCACTAGGGATAACCTAACGATGCTATGTCCACGGGCATATGTGTTTGTTTACATTACGCACTTTACTTAATGCAATTATCTGTTGCTTGCAACTTAATACCAACGGGGGACTCGGATGACAACCCGACGGTGGATTATTAGTCATAGATGCTGTTGGATAACGGTCTATGTATTATGTCGTAATGCCCAATTAAATATCATAGTAGTCAACATGTCATGTATATGCATTGTCATGCGCTCACTATTCGTCAATTGCCCAGCTGTAATTTGTTCACCCAACATGTTAGTTATCTTTTATGGAGAGACACCACTAGTGAACTGTGAACCCCGGTCCATTCTTTTACACTGATTAAACAACCACAAACTGCAAACTGTTCCTTTTTCATTCTCTGCAATTTAATACTCATTTTCCACACCATACGTTTAATCTTTTGTTTTCAGCAAGCCAATGAGATTGACAACCTCACTGTTTCGTTGGGGCAAAGTAGTTTGATTGTGTTGTGTGCAGATTCCACGTCAACAGTCCAGACTCCCTGCGACAGCTATTTTTCTGGCGCCGTTGACAACCTTCTGAAGAGTTGCTGCTCCTACTGGTTCGATAACCTTGGTTTCTTTGTGAGGGAAAACTTGCTGCTGACTACATCATACCTTCCTCTTGGGGTCTCCCAACGAACATGTGTTTCACGTCATCACGGCGCAAACGCAAAAAGGCGACGGACGAAACCCTGGGGGGCCGAACGAGTGGACATGCCCTTAAGCTTAACGATAAGGTCTTACAGATCAGAAGATTGTTCACATCATCCAAGAAGGCAGTGTATCCCTGAATCCCCAGACAAAATTGAGACACAATCACGAATTAATTAACCATCAAAGGTAATCAAGACGGGTAGAAAAGTAATCAAGACGTCCATACGATCAAGGCAAATAGTCTCAGCTCGTCAACCGCATCGAACCGCCGCATACAAGGGTGAGGTGTTGCACCAACGTAAACCTCCGCCGTGTCTAGCCGCCGTAGATGGCGAGGCACATCGTCAGCGAAGTGATGCTGGTGGAGGCTCTGGACCTCGGCCTTGGCGAGATTCGGGGCAGAGATGTGACCTAGCCCGAGGGAAGACACGGCGAATACTTCGAGCATAGGCGTAGCGACCTCGAGCCGATTGACGTGTGCGACATGGAATTTTAGGCGCCTGAGAGAGGCGGAGCGTATGGAGACGGCATCCTGGCCAGGAACGAGCCTGGTGCGCAGGGTAAGGTCCGTTAGAGATGGGCACATGGAGGACATGAAGTCTCCGAGCTCGCGGCCGTTCATGGAGGCCGATTCTATTGTCAGAATCGTCAGCGCCGCGAAGGGAGCCCCCGACCAGAGCCGGAGGAGGAACCCGCCAAGGGTAAGCGCGATGCGCGTCGCTCTCCCGCACGGGGGCAGATCGAGCGGCCTGTTGTCGCCGATGTAGTGGGGCACGGTCAGGGAGAAAGTGCCGGCCACGCGATGCGAGGCGAAGTGCAGCCACTTGGAGACGCGGTAGGCAGGGAGGTGGAAGCCTTCGACGTCGGGCACGGAGATGGTGAGCGCGAAGCAGGGGCGGAGCTACAGTGTTTGGCCGGGGTCAAATGACCCCGACGCCTTTTGGCCCGTCCCTTTGACTGAAAGCCCAAAATTGAAATTGACCCTGGTGGAAATCTGGTCTGACCCCAGTGTAATCGAAATCACTAGAAAAAGGGTTCCCTTTGCAAAGGGAACCCAGCGGACCATCTCGTGGTGACAAGTGTCGTCTTCTCCTTCGCGCGGTACCAACGTTTGCATGCATGTCCGCCAAGTGTCGCAACCAAATTGAAAGTGGGGAGCAGAAGAGAGAAAAGGACACCGAAGGTGGGAGAGCAGTTTTTGCCTTTTATTTTTTAAAACCAAAACTTCAAAATGGAATATCTTGAGAATCGTTCGTCCAAATTATGAACCGTTTTCACTTTTGAGCTTATCGCGTCAAGATCTTCAAAACTAAATCCCATGTTGATAGGTTCTGACGAACTTTTTTTTACTTTCGGTTTTGCATAGTTTGTACATTCAGTATCAGCGTGTACATCTGCTAGCAGTGTGAGTGTACATCCAGTGGCAGTTCACGGGTGTACATCCAGGTAGTGTGGGTGTACATTCAGTAGCATTGTGTACATTCAGTAGTAGCGTGAGTGTACATCCAGTAGCAGTAACAGCGTGTACATTCAATAGCAGCGCGTGTATAAGTCCAGTAGTATTGTGTACATCCACTGACAGTGTGGATGTACATCCAGTAACATTGTGTACATCCGGTAGCAACGTGAATGTACATGCAATAGCAACATGGTTGTACATCTAGCGGCAGTAGCTGCGTGTACATGTAGTAACAATATAGATGTATATCATTTTTTCTGTATTATCAATATCTTATATTTTGTACTTTCTAATAAACTTTTGTACTTTGATCGGAAAAATCGGTGTACTCATGTGGAGGCTTCATGTGAACGTACATGTAAGCTTACAAAGGATGTGCATGGGAACTTCCAGAATGAAGCGATCGATCGAAGTGGCTGGCTTGTCCGCGGTGCGTGCGCGCGTACACTACACCAGGATTCCACCGCGGGTGGCTTAGCGAGCTGGGTGTACGCGTCTGCGCTGCGCGTCTGGATGTACGCGCGTACAATTCGATCGTGAGGGGCTTCCCGACCTGCGTGACGCGCTGCTGGGTTCGGCTGGGGTCCGAGACACACGTACGCAGGAGCTTCGTGTACGTGACGCACACGCGCGCGACGGTGGGGACCTCAGCTACCCTACACAAATTAGATTACGCCACTTCGGGTGATCTGCAGGCCACCACGTGGCGTCCTGTAACACTCTAATTTTTCCCTTTGCAAAGGGAACCCTCTAAGGGCATCTCCACTCGTTCGGCCCCACAGGTTTTGGTGCGGCGCCTTTTTGCGTTTGCGCCGGCGCAAACCTGGACATGGGGGGGGGGGGGGGGGCAAAGTTACCAGCCGTTTCGGCCCCCAGCAAAAACACACATCAACATAATTTGAAAGTTCATATTCCCGCCCCCAAAAACAGCCCGAGTTCGGCGATCAAACCAGTCATAGTTTCGGCGAATGGATCAAGCTGTAGTTCGGTGATCTGGTGAAACGGCCACATTCGGTATTCTGCTGATACGCAGATCAGATGGTCGCCGGTGACACCTCGGCATCATCGTCCAGCTCGATGGGCGTGGTCGTCGGAGCAGGGGCAGAGGTCGGAGTGGCCGTAGGCTCGGCGGTAGGCTCAGTGCCCGGAGGCGGCGGCGGCGGCGTCTCGGCTGGACTGGCCGAGCTCGTGTCGCCTGGACTGGCGGAGCTTGTGTCGGCTGGAGTGGTGGAGCTCGGAGTCGCCGTCGGGTCGGGGCCGGGGCGATCTGGCCGAGAATCTCGCGCCGCTGCGCCATGAACCACATCCTGACCTCGGGGTCCATCGCCGCCGGGTCGCCTCCCATGAGGAAAGCGACGCTAGCTTGGCCGGTCCATCCGGCGAAGTGGGGACGAGGAGAAAAGCCGACCCTCAGCTTGGCCGGTGGAGCCGACGCAGCCGGAGTTGGCTCCTCCACCACCTCCATCTCCTCTTCCTCTTCTTCCTCTTCCTCCGCTTCTTCACCGCCCATGCCCTCGGCCACGCGCTTCTCCCGTAGCACCTTCTCCCTCGCCCGACGGTGCTCGTTCTCCGACTTCCGGCGCGCCTGGTCCGCGATCTACTTGGCGTTGCTCCAGCCCGCCGGCCTCTTCATCGGCGCTCTTGGCTTCCTCGGCTTCTTCACCGTCTCCACGACGGCGGAGGGCGCGACGACGGCGACGTTGCGGGGGGCGGTGAATTTGCTGGGAGCCATGGTGGCCAGATCTGAGGGAAAATGGCGGGATCGGCCGAAGAGGGAGGGTATATGTGGGGCGAAATGGAGGGAAAGAACAAAATTGTGGAGGAAAGGGCCAAATTATGGAGGGAAATCGCCTTGCCTCGCCGACAGCTCTGGGCCACGCACGCCTTTTGCCCCCCCCCCCCCCCCCCCCACAAGCAAACCTCGGCGCGCTAGGTTTGGCTTGGGTGCGCCGGCGCGAAACGGCGCTAAAAATGGCGCTAAATGAGGCCCTGGGGGGCGACTGGTACAAATTTCTTCGCGCCACAGCTAAAAAGGGCTCCTGGGGGGGGGGGGGCGCTGGGGGACGAGTGGAGATGCGCTTTGCTTTGTATCGGCCCAAGAGCACTCGTTAAATCCATGCGTTAGTGTCAAATATAACAGCCCATGGATCTGTTGCGCTAAAAGATTTGTCGCTCGCTCGACAATATCACAAGCGTGGATCGCAACAGAAAACCACGCCCCACTTCGTTTCAGAACCGACGGAATGCCGCCGCCGCCGCTGTCCGCCGAGACGATTTTCTTGCATCTCCTCCTCACGGGCTCACGATTCGTCGCTCCACTACAAATTACAACTACGGCGCTGATTTGATGTTAGTGCCACAACTACGTTGATTCAATCTACGGAATTCAGGGATGAAGCTACTTCATATCCCCTATCATTTTACTTAGGTTATAACAATTTGTTAATTTTTCTGGGATGGCTACAAGATTGTAATGGTGCTACTGTGGTCTTGCGTGGTCCTGGATTAAGCATTTAAGCCTCGAATCGTCTATCGAAAAACGATTAACACAACGTCAAGTAAAAGATAACTACATGTGAACTTCTCATGCGTGTTTGTTACACTTTTTAGTACTAACGATTTTTTAATAATTTGGCAGGTAGTAAAGATATAACAGACCGCTTTTTCAAGCTGAAATAAAATCTCCACCGGCTACAACCAATGATTTTGACGAAGGTCCGTCGGTCGAGAAGTGTTTTCTGCCAATTAAATTGTGAAGAACATGCTACATAATCGCAGAGGTAATGAATTCATGAATGAATGCACCATTGGCTTCATAAGGCCTGTGCCAATGCATCGTCTCTTAGCACGATATCATATGAGTATTAAATATTTAAGATACAACTATCACAATGCATTGTTTCTTATGTGTTATATCTACATTTAATGTTTTGGAGCTCATGCATATGATTGGGTTAGAACCATTTTTTGCCTATGGCCACGTGCAAAGGTTGTATCGTAGTTAAGCTACAACTTCACCCTCTCTCTTCATTAATTAGTATGCCAGATAAGCAAAATGCCTATGAAACCGCGCTAAGAACCTTGCATTGGCAAAGGCCTAAGCGAAGACTTCTATATTCAGTTACAATTAATGATGCCATAGACCGCTTTCTTAAGATGAAAAATCGCTGAGGTCAAGAAAAGAGGTAACTACTTGTGTAAATGGAATTTGATTTATTATGAAACGTTGGCAATTTTTATACTTGTTTATGTTAGTTTGTACAATACATATTATAGTTGCTATGAGCTGTGAATTAGTGTCTACTTGTGTTTTGACCCCGGCGACCTTTTTTCCTGGCTCCGCCCCTGGCGTGGAGGCGTGATCTTGCAGGGCGGAGTAGGCAGCGAGGGCGCCGTCCACGGCGCGCAGGAAGGTGCTGAGTGGCTGGTCCCGAACGTGGAAGCCGTCGAGGAAGAGCTCGGGGAGACCGGTCCAGACGCGGCGCCAGCGGCGGGAAAGGAGGCTGGTGCGCGCGGCGGCGCGAAGGCAGCGCACGCGGATGAGGATGCTGTGCAGGAGATCGTCGGGGAGTCCGCTGATGCGGTCCTCCATGTGACCGATCATCGATGCGGCACCGAGTCGATCGATGCAGTTAACTGAATGATTAGGGCTTGTGGTCAAATTAAACCGACTTTGGAGTTTGCATGGTGACTCGTTTGGCGGAAGAGGGAGTCCGTGTGGACCGCGACGTCGTTGTATAGAGGAAACTTCAGCGTATGCACAAGATATGGGAAGGCATTAATCAATCAATCAGATATTGGACGACATTATATGTAACTAATAATTGTGCACGTGCAATGCACGTGTTGCCTAATGCGACGTAAATCATGATTATCGGAAGCAAAAGGAATTTCAAAAATGAAAATGTTTGTATTCATCTAGCCAAGACATCATTTATATTTAGTACAACCATTGTACTTGTAAAAGCATTTCACCCTAAATAAATAAAAAATACAACACAACAATAGTTCTGCACCTGTAGTATGATTCAGAAATGCAAGCACCCAACATATAATGGTTTGCTGGTGAAAATAAAATTTCAAAATATTGGTTCAACCCTACTGTAAGGTAGATCATAAGGAAAATGGCACAAAAATCCCAAATGATCATTATCAAACATTTTGAACCCTAAAGCTAAAAGGAGAAACTTCCCTCGGATTTATCATTTATAAGAAGTTACCTTCATAAAAGTTGCAAAGACATAATCACTATCTTCTAGTTTTAAAACCTCAATTAACCAGGGCGCCTCTCAAGTCTCAACATTGGAACATCAACATTGGCTTCTTCTTCGGCGCAACGTCTTCCATGGTGGCCCTCTGGTTCGTCTGTGTTCTTCGTTGAGGCAAGTTTGAGCAAGTTACTGTAGCTGCATGTATCCTTGAATAACTGCCATGAGTGGTGTTGGTAGTACAAGATCCCGTTTAGGGGGCGTAAGAGGAGGTCGTCACATGCCAAGCACTTACAGCAGGTGTTGTGTTAGGGCATGGTTTCCAAGGTAATCTGCAAAGGATCTGGACTTATTAGATTCTTTCGCTCTTGAAAAGAAGGCTATAAAGTACACATGTAGTCCGTTGCATTGAAAGATTAATCTGAAAACTCGGTAAGTTCATCAAGGTCTGAATAGTGCATACATACATGCATGCACATTATGTTTCGTACTTCAGTTTTTTAGTCAAAAGTGGAGAGATGCAACAAGTAAATGAAAAACACTTGCCCTCCTAGGTAAGCTTCAACTGCTTGTATGTTAGAGATAATTGGTTACGTTCTCCAATGGCTAGATACAAGCAGAAAACTTCTTCTGAGTTCTACAGAACACAAACGATAACTTGTTTGGGACCTTGGACTGTAGAGCATAAGCAAAACGATTTATGAGCTGAAATACTTCCATTATTTCACACGGATATGCAGATCTGCTGCTGTTCTACATGCTCACCGTTCTGTATAGTTTCAGAACATATGAAGGAAAGTAGATACTACAGTACAATATATGAAGATAGAGGCAGTACTGATCACGACGATTCAGGGAACAAATATCTGTACTTGAACTACCACTTGCGCTGCCAGCAAAGCCAACTGATCCTACTTGCTCTGCTTAATACGGTAACGTAACATGTTTGTAGTGAACAAGGTTACAGAAGGAGTCCCTAAATGGCTAGATGTAAACAGACACAATATAACAAATTATTGAGAACTGCATGATGCAGCATTTACAATCCACTTAATTACGTATTTTAAAGTCATACGTTGGTTCAGTTAAATCAGACTTGATCAAAACTGAGTAAAACTAATCACGACGATTCAGGAGTACCTCTGTATTATTTTGAAGAACAACTAATTCGATTATGTTGGAGATAGCTTGACATCAGGACTTTGGGAAATGTGAAGTACATATTTTTCAAATAAGTAGAGCCGGCAATTAGGTTCAGAAAAAACCTTAAAACAAACCTTGATTTTCCGGCGACACAATGCACGCGGCCGCAGGAGACCATGTCGTCGATCCAGGGATGGCGGGGGCTGGAGATTGGCATGGGCGGTGGCCGCTGGTCGCGCGGCGGGTATTAGGTGGCGGACAGGCTGAAGCGTGCGACGCCGTTGTGCAGCGCTTCTGCAGCCTCTTCCCGCCCGGTTGTCAGAGTCGGGCAAGCGGGCTGGCGAGTCGACCACCGGAGGATGGCGGGCCATAGCGGAGGCCGACGAAAGGATGCGGCAGATGCGTCCTCCCGGCTGACAGAGCAACTACGACGGCGTCGTGGAGGACGACTGCATCGTTCTGACCGCTCGCCGACAGGGTACTCGTGTTGGACCTTTTTGCAAGGCGGCGGAGTGGAGGCAGGGCACCGTAGATTTCCTCGGCTACGCCCTCCAGTTGGGCAAGGCTGCAGCGGCGTCGAGGACGGGCCACGGGCGGCGGCGGCGACCTTGTGGGGCAGGGGGTGTTGTTTAATAAAAGAGATAATATTGGAGAAAGAAAGAGGAGACGGAGATCGATTAGTCGTTCTGCTCCGTTCTCCGTTCCGTGGTCAGTCAGATTAGCTGATAACCGTGGGATTATGAGATGGGTGGCCATGATTGTTTGGATCACACCTCTCTCTGCCTTTTTATATTAGTGGTGATGGTGATAAGACGGTAATTTAATACTAGTATAAATAAATTGCTAAAACCGCTGACACCTACGGTGATAAATATAAATGATCTGCATGTTAAGACCACTCACATTGGGAAGTAACATTGATACTACTATATGTTACTAACTATATAGTGGGTAGTAACATATGTGTAGTATCATATAATATTGTATTTATTAGCTTTGTAGACTCATTTTGTATTGGAATGCTTTATGATATATTATCTACCTATTATACCAGTATCCCCTCTCTAATCATTAACTACAACGACACATCAACTCTTTGCATGCATAGAATTCATTATATTACCTTGATACCTGGTTGAAAATTATGCATGGAATTCATAATAAGTAGTGTGCCACATCAGAAGTTTGAGTCGATCAAGGAAATCCAACTAATCCAGAGTTTTCAGGCCAATAGGTTCAGATATGAAAATTTGTCTCCTTGCATAATAAGACCTCTTATATTGGTGGCCACAAAATCCAACTATTATGCATAGCTCAAAGGAAGGAAGGCCGGATTTCTCTAGGTTGGCGAGAAAATTCTGGACTCACGGATATAATTAACCGGGACAAATTTGGGATAACCGAAGCACTCAGAAAAAAGTCTAAGGAGAAGCTTAGAGCCTCTGGGACATGGAATGAAGAAAAGGTCTAAAAATTGTAACATCCCTTAGGATTTTAAACATGGTTCGTTGGGAGTGTTTTTATAACGTAGTTATTCGTCCCTGCTGGTTGTGAACTTTTGCCCCCCTATTAATTTTACGGCCTCCCTACGAAATTGAAAAAGAAACAATTAAATTTAAAGATAATGTCTTCTTATTAACCTTTTAAGTAGGAGCCTCCAACAATCAAGCTCATCCATGTCTAGGATTAATTTTCTGTTCACGCACTTCTAAACCATTATCTTCTAATTCATTGGCCATTAACACAAAAATCCACATAGGGGTTTAATATGCCATTTAAATAAGAGAGCATACAAGTGCTAGGGGGCAACTATTGTTCCTCCCAAGAACAGAAATGGCATGTTTGACCAAACCAACAAAGTGCGAGAGAAAAAAAAAGTAGATTTGAGGATAAATTGACACTTCATACACTCTAGGTTCTCTATTTTGTTACATTTAAACTTCATAGCCTTGTAATCTAGCAGTCTCTATCAAATCATGTTAATTACTTATGCTCTAAAACGATTTACCAAGTTTTGCAGATATTAAGGATACTACGAATACAACCACATACGAACACAATATAATATATACGAGTAGATGACAAGTAAATAGCTGATGATTATTATGATACTCTTGGGATGATTAGATTTATGTGAAGAAGAATATTTTAAAAATATTTGCAAACTTGATATATAAAATGAAACCTTTTTGTGACACAGTAGAGTTTACTTTAAGCCCAAGCAAATGTGATGATAAATACTACTCCCTCCGTTCTAAATTAGATGACTTTCATTTGGACAAATATGGATGTATCTATACTTGTAAAATGTCTAGATACATACACATGTGGACAAAAAGAAGTCATCTAATTTGGAACGGAGGGAGTATAACCTTATTTCATATAGAACTATTTGAAAAAAAATTCCTCCTTTCAACCTGCCTCTTGGGTTTGTAGACTTTCTGCTTGGGGAAGTCTACCTATCCAAGTATAGGTTTGTCCTATCAAACTTTTTAGTTTCTCAAAATTTCCGATGAGCTGTTCACCAAAATGTGAGACCCTAAAATCATTAGGGCATTGTTGCAGGGCACACATTATTTTGGGAGTCGGGCTATTGAATTTTTCTTCTTCATACTGGTAGGGAAGAAAACCGAAAACCCTAAAGAGCTACCGGGGATAATCATTGACCAAAATAAACTTTGCACCGCCGAGATAGGCAGACGTGTAGGACGACAATCCACCAGACATAGAATAGAGACTTCTTGGTGTCGGTCTTGCCAACACGATACTACAACGAGGATAGAGTTGCGTGACTCTTATCTCGCAATTCTGACTCCATGGTGGAGACTGGAGAGTACTCCCTATGTTCCACAATATAAGATGTTTCAGTCTTTTTCCACATGCACATGCACACACATGTATCTAGACACGTTTAAATGTATGTGTCCATTATTTTTTAGTATGAATCTAGACATACATGTGTAACACCTAAAACATCTTACATTATAAAACAGAGGGAGTAGATGTCAAGCACACATAAACCTAGCAATCCGATGCCGGACTGACAACCAGGAGGGCCAAGCGAACCATGTGACCGATGTCTAGGCTTGTCGGCAACTAGAGTGGCGAGTTAATAAGATGTGATTGTCACGGACGAAACTTAAGATGTAATCCATGTGCACAAGTACAATGATGTTATGCCAGTATTTTATTCACTCTTTGACATGGAGAATTTTCGCTACCAACTGTCTCGCGAGAACCTTTCATTTTCTTTTCAAATCACCTTGTCTCCTCGTTTCATAAGTTTCAAAAGTCCAACAAGTAATGACATGTCACTTCTGCAAACAAACCATCTAGCTGCCCTTGATGCCATGGAAGAAATTATGTACTCGTGATAAACTACAACGCCGCCGGCATATTATGGACATGGCTAAAACACATAATCAAATCAAAGTCCCTCTCCGTAGACACCTAATATGGTCACCTAATGATGATCTCAGTTCTTGAATGGCATGGCTCGCAGGTATGCCCAGAGCAATCATCAATCACAGCTTCAGGTTACCAAAGTTAATCTTTTGCTTGGGGTATGTATAGGCCTCGTAATTTATCTTCTGCCCAAGGTAGCTCAGTTTCGTGAGGGTGGTAATGAGATCAACCTGCCATATATACGTTGAGAAGCAGAAGTCAAAAATCACGGTTGAAGATTTCAGAAGTACACATCCTGCAGTATCATTGTCAGCATGTTCAAATCGTTTGAAAAAATCTTACCTCGTAGTCAGTCCTTGAGACCGTATCACGACTGCGCTGATACTTCTCGACCCACGGACGGCAGTCTGGATCAACGATCAGTTTCGCCTCCGTCGCAGCTTGGTCAGGTCCGAAAAAGGCCGACATCACAGCAACCTGCAATACAATTCCCGTGCTATTGATGAGACTGAATCACAGTTTTTGGAACCCTATCCAAAAAATGACCGATACCAAAAAAAAAAGAATAGTTATGAAGAGATCAATGCTTAGTATTGACTAGTGACCTGACGAGGACCAAGACCGACGGCGATGAACTTGTCCTTCATTTCCTGCACAGAAGCGCTGCCCCACTGAGGCACCCTGCCCTCTGGATCAGGTTCTTGCGCATCATCTCGCCCGAATATTTTGTCGAAAAAACCCCACTACAGTTGTAGACGCGATTATAATGCATATCACCTTGTATTAGCAACTATGCCTATATATACATAGGAAAAGTGAACATACAGACTCCGGCGGAGTGAATGAATACCTGCCCACTTGAGCCGTATGCTGAGTATAGGTTCTTCCCTTCTCTGTGTTCCACCGGTCTTGGCAATGGCCGCATCAAGGAATGTTTTCTTGAGTGCCTGTTGTGCTGTTGCAGGTAAAACAGATATGAGTATGCAGCAGTTGCACACAAAGATCATATTGCCAATCAAAATCATGCTAATCAGCACACCTGCTATTTGGATCAAATCTGCAAATGAGATGGGACCTCCCTTGGAGTAGGAATCTATCTCTTTCTTCTTTTCGACTAGCAGATCCAAAGCAGCAGAAAGTCCATGTTTTCAGGTCTGCTTATTTCTGCACTTTATTATGTAACAAGAACTGATCAAACAACAAGGCCAAGCAACTTGTCAGGCTGTCACCTGCAGAGCCACAAAGATTTAGAGACGGAAGCTGCTAGCTAACTACCTTAGCCTGATCGATCCATTTGGCCCTCCCGACTTTGTAGCCTATAGAAGTGTTAAACATACAGTATAGCAGGTTAAGATATTTTTCATGTGTGGCATGTATAGAGGCCATGTACAGATACCTTGTCATACGTCATAGCATCATTCAGCGCCAAGGTTAACAGAGACGGGACGAGCTCTGGCTTTGCCTGCAAAAAGACTTTCGAAGAATTAGCTCGGTCAGCAAAATGGATAACGATCAAGCTGTGTGCGGGTTCACATAAATCTCACCTCAATGGCTGCTGTGAGGGTGCCTTTGATGCTCGCTGAGGAAAGAACAGAGTGCACCAATCAGCCGACGAAATGGTAAGAAGCATATATACTGGCAATTCAAGGGAAAAGGTGGACCTACATTGGAACTCAGAGCGCTGCCTGCGTTCGATCAGTCAGCCGCAGCAGCCACTCCAGTGAACCTCGTGAGCCCTCGATGATTTCCTAAA
This sequence comes from Poa pratensis, assembly GCA_947311845.1. Taxonomy (NCBI): domain Eukaryota; kingdom Viridiplantae; phylum Streptophyta; class Magnoliopsida; order Poales; family Poaceae; genus Poa; species Poa pratensis. The sequence continues at coordinate 47,948,493 of CAMZMU010000051.1, read as the reverse complement.
AGACGGCGCAAACAGTTAACTGCGATTGCCATGAATCGAACCATGGATATTCTTTCTTCCATCAATCATGCTACATTTCTTTCGCCGTGACGGAACTGCACCGTATTCTGAAATAAGAGCAGGACTAAGCACATACCAAGCCGACGGCGGCACCGAAGCAGCCACCGATCAAATCCCTCCGACGGAACTGCAGACGCTCTGCATAGGCGGCGGACTCAGAGCCATCAGATTTGGCCTGGCAGCACACCTGAATATGCACAGAGAAAAACAAGGTTACCCAGGCGTCTTTTAGCTTCAAAGTCCAAGAAGAGTCGCGGGATGGAGATGCACACGCGTACCTGCGCACGCCGGCGTGCCGGGGACGAAGAGGACAGGAGGCCGAGCAGCGCGGGAGTCGAGAGGAAGGTCGCCGTGCCCGCCATTTCCGACCTGAGCGCTCTCGTTCAGTCACTGGGGCTGGCTGTGTTGTGCGCACGGCATGCAACGGGAGGATAAGGCGGCGAATCATAGACATGCACGGGGCATTTCCCCTGTCCGTCTCCACCTGCGCCACACGTTTGCTGGTAAAAACGTAGCGCGTCGCGGGGTGCTTCCTCCGCGTCCCCAATTGGCTCTTGCTAGTTGCTACGGAGTACGTTCTTACCAGAAAAAGGCCTGCAGTGTCATGTTCTTTTTTGGTGTTTTTTCATTGAAATCATGGCTCGCGCGAGAACAGACGATGGACATGATTTCTGAAAATGAGCTCATAACTAACTACTCAGCTCAGGAAAAAACACAACTCCCTACAACATGTAAGAAGGGGTGAACGAAGGGAGCAGAAATAGGGCAGGGAGAGTTCAGCGAGCTGAAAAATCATCTTACAGCTCCAAATGCATGAATATTTTTCTTCTTCCAGTCAAGGTCACAAACCTGGTTCCGTCACCAGAATAACAACACAAGCCTCTTACAAAATCTTAACCTACAGTTCATGCAGAAAGTAAATGCCCAAATACTATGGCGGTGCTACAGTGCAACAAACAAGAAGAGGGGAATTTCTGGCGTCGAAGCTGCTGCTATATCTAGGGCAAGAGCGATAGCCGTGGGGGCAACTGCAGTAGACATGCGTGGAAACATGTCACCGGTTGTAAGCCTGGTTCTCCCTCCGCTTCACATAGCGAGTCCGGTCGCTGTACCGTGGCCTATCTTGAGCTCTCTGAGGCACTGGCTCCACCCTCCTCTGCCTTTCCGGTGATCGTTGCACGATCTCTCCGTTCACGAATAACTCGGCTGCAGAGAAGAGCAACAATGATGAGAACTCAAGACGAGATTATCGCATTTGAGAGAAGTGCTCTTCATGGACAAAATAAGTAACTACAGGAGAGGTCTGAAGAGATCAATTTGTAGTTGTACAAGTAATGGTTCAGGAGATGTATGGACAGTTGAGGGTGGTACAAAACCATTGAATTAGAAAGCCAAGCAAATCATGACTGAAGGACCAGAAAAGGATCATTTGAGCACAGTATCCTTAACAAGGACAATTAATTGATGCATCTTGCTCCAAAATAAGGTTTTTATTTTGAATCCAACTGTGCAATGAACACAACAATTGCAAAACTGATAAGAGGTTGACTGAATCAAGTCAACTAGATAATAATAATTGGAAGAGAAATGTTACTTGGAATCAAATAGCACAAATACAATTCTAGTTCAAGGACTGTCATAAATTATGTTGCAAATAAAAAACATAAAGTATGGCCTGGCAGCAGCCAACATAAAATCTAAAGAATTCGACAAAACAATAGAATACAGAGCAAATAGGCAATAAGCTTACCGCCATAATCCTTGTTCTCAGCATCAACATAGGAATCTGGTAGCACAAAAAGAATCCCTGGGAGGCCTGTATAGTGAAAACACAAACTACGGTTACAAAACACCAAAACAATATCCAATAGTTCAGGTGGGCGATCGCCACCCATTGAGCTCTCAAAAAAAAAATCCAATAGTCAATTATCCCTTTAGATTAGCTATGACATTAAACAAACGTACATATGCAGATATGCCTACAACTATCATAACGCTGAAGCTGTACTCAATAGCAATTTGTCTCTTCAGATTAGCTACTGAGCATTCAAGAAACAATTATATGCCAAACATAATGCTGCTACAGCACATAGCCAAATAATAAACCTTCTAGAATCAAGATACCAACAAATCATATCCCTGACACACACCAACAAAGGCAAAAGTGTACTAGCATACCATTCTACCCAAGTGAGATATACAAATAACAATGTTAATGAACGGACGACACAAAAGAATCATGGATTGCAATAGTGCAAAATAATTCGGCCTCTAATTATAGGACAACATAAGCATGTTACAGCTTGCCCTTTTTTCAATATCTATGTGATTCTTGGACCTAGGCATTCACACATACACTTTTAGACTCAATTAACAAAAACATGTGCTAACCTCATGTTATTCAACTTAACTGAATACTGAAACATGACTGTACATAAAAAAAATCTAATCTGGTATCCAAATCGAATTATCACAATGTAGGCCTCAAACATGAAAATAATAATTTCGCAGCGGCGTACCTTCCAGCTTGTTGGAGGTTTCCTCGTCAATCTCGCACCCAAACCCAAAGTAGCGCTCACATGACACGTTGTAGATCCTCTTCTTCGCCTCCTCCTCGCTACACCAGCGACCAACAAGACAACCAAAATTAGTCTCATTCCGCAAAGCACCGTCCGCTGGGAGGACTATTTTGAGTCAAATGTGCACTTAGTTACCTTCCCACGACCTTGGCGAGGGTCTGGATGTAACAGTCGATCATCTGTTGCTTGGAGGCGCCCTCGCCGCCGGGCTTGTCCATGACGATGAGCCAGTGCTCGTAGTCGCAGCCGGGGAAAAGCGGCGCCATCTCCGTGGGCGCGCGGTCCCCTCCCTGCCCCGACCGCAGCGGCGAGTACGAGGTGTCGGGCCGCCGCGCCATGCAGCGGACGGCGCAGCCAGCGCCGCGGCCGCCGCGAGGCCGCGTGGGGCGGGCGGAGGAGCTCGGGAGGCGACGCGAGAGGAGCAGCGGCTGCGCCGGGCGGGCGGCAGCGACGGCGCGCGCGGCGGTGGCCATGGCGGAGAGAGGCCGCTGGCGAAGGAGACGAGAGGTGGAGGCGGAATGGATGGGGTTTTGATTGGGGGTTTGGGAGGAGCGGACACGACGAAGAGATATCTGCTGCCCGCGCTTATGGGCTTTAGTGCTCTAATGGGCATCTTCTTTTTCGTGCTCTAATGGGCTTCTTCGTAGCTGAGTAGATCTCGAGCATATAATAAGGTGCGACTTTCCGGCCTGGCCCAGCGCAAAACAGAAGACAATTCTCTAATAAATAGGCTTCAAAGGTCGGGGCCACGACCACGCGAGCACATCACAGCGGAGGATTAGCTTTTTCCCCATCGAATCGGCTCTCCACGTGGTTCGAGTCGCCTCTCCGCCAGGTAATGGATCGATCCGCCTCCGCACGTAATTTCGTTTCTTGAATTGCCTTCCCGTCGCGTCGATTTGGGCGGATCTGGGATGTAATCCGTCGCGCTTGACGATGATGCGGGGGGCATTTTCTTGATTTGATCCTGTTGGTTCCGCTATGCAATCTGATGATCCGATGGGTTGGGGATCGAGGAATTGCTGATTTCTTGGGGAGGTAGCCTCTGTGCTGATCTTAGTTGATCTGATCTTGATTTATAGTTTGAGGCAGGGGTCCATAATGTCTAGCTGGTGTATGAGCTTATGGAGAACTGCTTGGGTGGATCCGTAGTCATTGTCTGTATGTACGGTAAATTAACCCCGATTAGCTTGCAACTACAAGGTAGTTAGGTACTGGAACCAGGCAATTGCGTATGGATGTACAACTAGGCTTGACAAAATACTACTTCTTGGTAGTTTTGTAGCTCACCGTGTGGAGGTAGTGTTAATCTTTGGAATGTGAGGAGCGAATTTGTGGGTATTTTCTCCCAGCTATCTTTGAATTGCATGTAGTTGCATAGTGTCACATAATGTATAGTAATATAGGCTTCTCTTTTGTTTACTAGGAGTTTTGGGATCTTATGTGCCATTACTATGTTTTAGACCTCCTAACCATGTAAACATTGTTCCATACAGTTTGCATTTTATTGATTTTGATTATTCATTCCGCAGCCCAAAGATGGACGCAAGCAGACGCCCAAGCGGAATTCAGCAATTGCTGGCCGCAGAGCAAGAGGCCCAGCAAATTGTCAGTGCTGCTAGGGCTGGTAATGTTCTCTTATTTTGGCTCAATTCATTATGAACCAAATGACCATTTTGTGTTTGTTATGCTCTGTTGGTTAAAATGAATATTTTATGCTTTGATACACCCATCAACTTTTGTCGGATAAGTCACGTTGTAATATCGTATTTCCAATTTGTTTGCTATGTCTTGTCTGTCATACTTAGTGCAATCATGCTGTAAAGTCATGATATATTTGTAAGTTTTTACAAAATCATCATCTTGCTTGTAGCACAGGGTACAGTTGTTGGCATTCTGTAACCACTTTCCTTCCTGGTAATATTGCCTTTGTTACTTGAGAGGCCATGTCATCTAATTCCAATGTTGAGGGGAGATATACTACATAATTGTATACAGCAACAAGTCATGAATAGAAAGTGAAATATGTTATTCCCTTCATTTGCTAGAAATATATTATTTTCCATCGAAAGGCCTGATCCTGTATGAATCTTATTGTCAACTATGAAGCTGAAATAAAAGAATGCCCTTTTGTGCATCAACTGAAATATGATTTCTTTGGCAGCTAAATCGGCAAGGCTCAGGCAAGCAAAAGAAGAGGCTGAGAGGGAAATAGCTGAGTACCGCGCGCAGATGGAGGCTGACTTCCAGAGGAAGCTTGCAGAGGTATGTACAGTGCATCTGCCCATTGAATCTTTTTGTTTGTAAGATAATCGCATGATTTCAGTTCATTTATTTATATTCTTGTCATTTCCACTTTCCAGACTAGCGGTGACTCTGGCGCGAACGTCAAGCGCCTTGAGCAGGAGACAAACGAAAAGATTGAACAACTCAAGCAGCAGGCAGCAACTATCTCTCCCGAGGTGATTCAGATGCTTCTCAGGCACGTCACCACTGTGAAGAACTAGTTGATTTGCACTCTGTCCTGCATACGATGGCAAACTTGTATTATCTGTTTATTTATTTGGAAGATGTGATAAGAATTGGCTTTGTGCCACTTCCAGCTGTAATTCCTTGTTCTTTGTCTTGGAATAAGCTGCTGCAGTTTAGCAGCAGCCATGTCTGATACTACTACTTCATAAATATTTGGTGATTAGTTGTAAAATTTTGTCGATTTCCAGTCACATTCTTGTATGCTCAACTATCCTTATCTTTTATGTGAGAACTGGCATTCATAATTAACTAGCTTTGAAAGCCTTGGTCTAGCATTTGTTTTGGGTTTGCTATTCAGATGCAGGAATCGAAACCTGATTCAGATTGCTATGTTCCTACAAATCCTGTCATATCTATGCTTCATCCATAGTGTTCCAACAGGTTTTCTTAGTACTGCTTATGAACAAGCCTCCTGGATTTAATTACCCGAACATACAATGCAGCTCGTAAAATTGCAGGCAAGACTGCAGTCCTTCCATGTACCACTCAAAGAAACTACAGTGCTTTCCCTTGTCCTAAACGACGACGTGGCCTGCCGCTACCCTCTGCCCGGCCGCGCCGTCGCTTCAGCCGCTGCCACCAATGTATTCTTGACCTGCACTCTGCTCAGGCTACGCGTGCGCACCATCCCAGCTCGCGCCGGCGCCTTTCGCGCTCCCCACTTGTGCCTCACGAGCGCGTCGAACAGCGACCCGCCGCCGCCACTGCGCGGCTTCGCCGTCACCACCGTCCGACTCGTAGTGCTCTTCTTCTTCTTGCCCCCATCATGCCCTGCAGTGCGGTGCTGGAACATTCCCCCGAGGTAGCTCCACGGCGACTTGATGTTCTTGCCGCGGCGGTCGTGTCTGGACACCGGGCTGCCAGAGCGCCCACCGTGCCCGATGTGGTGGTGGTGATGGTGGTCGTGTCGGTGGTGGAAAACCAGCGCGAGCTTGTTCTTGAACCTTCGCAGCCGTCCTTCCCGTCTCTCCTGGCGCTCCCGGCGGCGGCGGTTCCTCGATGTGCTCGACGCCTCCTCGAATGGGTACTCTGGCCGCGCACCGCCCCGTGGTGACACCGACACCGACGAGGACGTGCGGGAAGAAGCTGAAGCTCCCAACGTCGACGGCGCCGTGGGGATCGTGGATGGAGACGGGATAGAGGCACTTGATGAGCTGCTGCTTCCGCTGCTGTACGTGCTGCCTGAATCGATCCGGTCCAGCGCTCGCCGCGGCCGGTGGCTGGACAGGCCCATGCTGACGCCGCTGCGAACTGTGCCGTCCTTCTTCCCTCGCCGCCGCAGACTCAGTTCTTCTATTTCTTCAGCTCGGCGTACGCAGCGCTCCAACAGCTCCCGGTTCGGCCTGATGCGGCTGCGTATCGTCACTGCCTCGGCGTCGCTGCTCGATGAGGACCACCTCGGCGTGGCCGCGCCGCGTCCGGCTGCTCGCCCAGAGCCGCAGCGCGACGTCATTCTGCCCATGGATAGCCGAGAGTCCAGCCTCCCGACCCGACGACTCGTCGAAGAGCCTCCCGCCCCGACTCTTGGGGCCGTGGCGCGGCCGAGCGGCCGCGTCGTCGACGGCGCTCGGGAAACGGAGCGGCGCCTGCTGCTCTGCTCAGGAGACGACGAAGAAGAACGATCATCGCGTCCAGAGCCCCGGCGTAGTCTGCTATGCCTGTCGCTACGCCCGGCGCGCGAAGCACTACCGCTCGCCACGTCGCGCCGCGGCTCGGCGACTCTGGAGGATCGGTGGGCAAGGCGCTGCTCTAGAGTACTCGAGTTGAGCCGCGGCATTTGCATTCTAGAGGAGCGGTTGGAGGCGACGCGATCGAGTAAACGATCGTCCCTCTCACCGCGGCGATGGCCGTCGTAGACGTAGCTTCTCACCGGGCTCTGCGGCTTCAGCCGACGGGACCACTCGCCGGCGTGGAGGCTGAGGCTGGGCGATGCGATCGACTTCAGTCGTTGCTCTTCCTCGCCTCCTGTCCGGCGGCCTGGTTGGATGGAGAGCTTCTTCTCCAGAGCAGGAGACATTAGGGGACCTGACAGCAACTACAAAACGTACCGACGATGGCCCTGCTTATCAGCATTTGCACAAGAATTGTATAGTGGCCGGATTTTGCAACTGAAGGAAATTAATTACCTTTGCTTGTTTTAGGAGAGCCTGCTGGGTAGCATTGTCCAGCATCCTCATCAGAAGAGATCTTGATGCCTCGTCCAACTGCAAAAACGTTGGCACTGAATTAGACTTGGAACTGAAGAGATAAAGTATGGTAATCAACTAATAATCTTCTTAATAGTGAGAAGCCTAGAACTTCATATGGCGATAACATATATTGCTCTGAATATCCTAATATTCAGTTCACATGTCTGACCAAGGTTGAAGATATACTACGAAATCCAAGGGCCTCTGTCCTATTTGGTTTGATTCAAAAAATGGAGCAAACGAAAAAAGAGGAAAAATTCCTTTGATAAAGCAAAGATAACACATGAATTGTACAATCCATTCACGCCGTTTTTCGAATTCCTCAACTTGAATAGCCATATCGAGGTCGTTGGTGGCATCATAACGTCATAACTGTACCTTTTCATGCGATTTGACTCCGGTTTGACCATGTTTAATAGGACTCCTGTTTGTCTCTTTCTTCTTAACCACATACCCTAATCTACAAAATTCATGTGCTCCGGTCACTATTTTTGTACAAGGAAGTTTAAAACCTCCTAGCCTCTTCATCCTCGGATGCACACAATCATGATAGGCGATGGAGGGCAACAAGGCCAAATCATCAACTTACAAGCAATACTACATGAGGATTATAACAATGGCAGAACCATAAGTAGATGAAACATAAAACACATATGACTAGGGCGTGTTTGGTTAAGAGTGCCCAACCAAATTTTGACAGTTTGATTTATGTTTGGTTCTTGCCACGCTTTTAAATCTATATGATTCATCTGTCCTATAGTGATTTTTTAAACTTTTGCCACACTCTGCGGCGCCCAATTTTTCAGCCACACTTGTCGAATCTAAATTTATGTGTTGTTTTCGATGGCTACGTATTTAGAATATTGCTAACCAAAATTGCCCTAATTGTATGCATGAACAAGCGCACTTGAAGGAATTTCAAAGAGGCAATATTTTTTTTATATTAGGCGGAATCCTTCTGTGTAATCTAGTACTCCCTCCGATCCATATTAATTGTCGTTGAACTAGATATATCTAGACATGTTATAGTACTGGATATATCCGGTTTAGCGACAATTAATAAGGATCTGAGAGAGTAATATACTGATCGAACTTTGATGCTTACATTTTCATTTGTTTGCTGGCCCTTGTGAAGCAGACCATAGAGCCCCTTCAACGCCTGCAGATCGGACATAACTTGCTCCATCCCCGTCTCATCCGGCGCCCTCGCTTGAACGTCACATGAAAAGGGAAAGACAGAGAGGAAAAGAATCATGAACGCCGCCATCAGAATGCCTACCGTTGCTTCCATGGATGGGAAGCACGGGGAAGAAAAGGCAATGCGCTAGCAAGGTAGGAACATACCAGGATTACGGGAAGACGATGAGATCGACGTCGACAGCTGCATCTCGTTCGACAGCATCAAGCAAATTGTTACAAGTTCTGCAGTGGTTAGAATAATTGAAGAAGCGGTTCCAAAATTGCGGCTCGTATGGGGGAGGACGAAGGAGGTCGTTATGCCGCGAGAACCCGGCTGGAGAGCTGTGTGCCTTCATGGGCCGAGAGAGTAATAGGGGTACCCGACCCTACGTAGCCCAGATGTATACAGAGGCCCATTAACTGTCTTTGCTAAAGAAAAAACGGTATTTTATATCTCCACTAATATAAAAAGGGAGAGTCTGTCAGATCCGGAGATCTGAACCATCCATCAAGCACGATCCAACGTCTCAGATTTGTCCAATGTTGTATGATGTGCTAATTAATGAGAAAAAAAATCAGCCGAGCCCGCACCCTCGAGTCTGTTCCCTCGACGCGGCTCCATCAACACCACGACGCCACTCATCTCCAGGAGACAACCGCCTCCGCACTCCACACACACACCACGACAGGCTCCGACCTCCGTGCCGGCAAGCTCGCCGTCACTTGCGCACGGTCTTCCCCGAGCGCCGTCGGCTCCTCTGCTTCTCCTCACGGATGGCCGGCGAGGCAAGCTCTTCCGCCTCGGCCTCCTGCTGCTCGACGTGGTCCGGGCCCTACCTCAGCGCCGGCAATTTCACCGTCCCTGACGCGCGGCCTTCCCCGAGCGCCGCCGGCTCCTCTGCTCCTCCTCACCGATGGCCGGTGAGGCAAGCTCGGCAAACTCAACCTCCTTCTGCTCGGCGTGGTCTGGGGGCCCCGACCTCGGCGCCGGAAAGTTCACCGTCCCTGACGCGTGGGGAGATGCATCCCAAGATCAACACATTCTTGGCGATAGGCTCCGTGACCGACGCCTACACGCGGCAGCAAGCAAATCGAGACGCCGACGCCCTCTACGCCAGCTCCACGGAACGGCGGCGCCCTGCACGCCAGCTCCACGGAACGGCGGCGCCCTGCACGCTGTACACAAGCGAGGCGGCGCCCTGCATGCCGGTCACAAGCGAGGCGGGGCCCTGCAGTCCAGCAACCGTCGCACTCCTGCCGATTCCCCACAACGCCCACCGTTCGCGTCTCCCCGACGAGCCCTCGGCGTTCAACAAACCTACACGTCTTGATTCAAGTAAGGGAAGTTTAGACATTCATTGTATTGACCTCTGATTTGTGGAGCTTCTGAATACTTCAACAATGTTGTCTAAACAGGTTAATGCGGAGACATGGCATGGAGGAGTGGATGAGATTAGAAGGTCTTTGTTCCAGCGAGTGCATCCATGAACGCAATTGCAGTGATCTTGCTCCTGCGGCGCTCTTGAAAGTAAGTACTCTAATACTCCTAAAATTTAGTACGTTCTATCTCTCAAAGGGGCTAAAAGGTAAGTCTTGGCGTTAAAATAGATCCCAAATGGTCTCTCAAGTCAGGTTTGAGTGCAGATCGACCCAGTGTAGTTTTTCCTGACCATTTGTGGACATGTTGGAGTTGACAATTGAGTTATTCAGTATGACAACCTCCATGAATCAACCAAGAATTGCCATTCTGAATTATATATATCTACAATATTGTTTTTTTGTATATTTGAATATCATAGTAAATAGAGTGCGGTGACAGTTGCATTGAAGTACATTGTTTTCATTCAGTCAAGTGTTTTTTTCTACATGATGCAACAAGGTATATCTACCATTTGATCTATTTTGGATAGGGATCAATATCTAATAAGGTGATCTTAGTTCATTCTGATTAACTGAGCCTTTTCTAAACCCTGAGACCAAGTGCAAATCGAATCCATGTAGTATATTACTTCCATGAGCATTTGTCAGACTACTTTTTCCCACTAACTTTTCATAAGTAGATCTTTGATATTTTCCAGATTTTATGGTTTTAACTGAACATTTTCAGGTTACCCAAGCTAGCTGTTTGGGAAGATTTGTATTCATTGTTGTTGTTCACATGCTTTGAGGCTTTGTATCTTAAAAACGTGTATTACACGAAGGTGTCGATAATCAAGGTATTGAACTGATCTTGGATGGAGGAACGATCAGTTAGTTCTATGAGTGCTTCATGAGTTTCTGAATGCATATTCAATTCTTGCTAGGCATGTTTGGATAGAGTATCTCCTGGAAACCACTTCACAATCTATAGTTGTGCTTTTGTACTCATATTCGTAATCGGGAAGGATAGAAAGTACAAGCTAAATATGCTACTTTGAATTGTTTGCTATTACGGGGTTTCGTTAGTCACCTTCTGTATGCTTTCTCATTTATAAATCCAGCTAGCAGCCTAGCAAGGGCTGCATGCCATGTAAATACTTATCCCCCTTTTTATGAGAAGGCCTGTTCCAGCATACTGAATAACATATGTACGGTTAACGGAATTTGATGCCCTAAGAAGACCAACCTTGAATGTTGTACACATGCTGCATTTGAATAATAATCTAATGGAATTTCAGTCTGTATCTTTGTAGCAGCCTGGATACCTAAATTTTTGGTATGCTCAGGCTCAATACAAAGGAGGCATGGCGGCAAGCCGGCAACCAAATATATTTGAATTGTCTTGCTTACTTTTTGGAATCTCCACAATTTTAGTTGATTATCAACTACACAATGAAACTAAATTCAAATTTGTAGAGAATAGAGGTAACATCTCTAATCCTTCATGTATTACACATTTCTCGCGGTAAAACATATAAGAGTTCAATAGATTTTTCATTGCTTACCCAAGATGATGAGCACCCATTAGCAAGAAATTTATGCTTTCTTAGATAGCCTTTTTTCTCTCACCTGATTATTTGGTCATTTGTTGCAAATTATTTTATATTTAACTAATCATGTAGCAGTGAAGTATCAATACATAGAAAGCTCTTTAAAAGTGGGGACTTTTGAAGTTATGGCGAGAGGGTACTAGGTTGAACAATGAAAATATGTTCTTTTTGGTTGACACCGTTTCAACTTAATACTACATTCACCTATAGCAATCTTATCTTTGGTGTGTAATTCTGTGCTTCATACCTTATTACCCGGGGTCATCATGTTCTTTTCCCAACCACCTGGCATCAAGTTTAAACTTCAGATCGCGGTAAGTATCGATTTTGAACCTAGATAACCTTAATAGCAGCCCGTTTAGCATCAAGTGTTTTTCTATGAATTTTCAATTAATCGTGGTTTAAGTAGCTTTGATTTAGAAACCTTTGCTTGCTGGCTGATGCATCCTTAGACTCATAGTAATCAATGTTCTTAGTCATTTGTATATGTTCAGCTGCAAGTTCTGTTTTGGAATTAAAAAATATCAGAATACGCAGTGTGAAACCAAGAGACGAAGCACAAGTTGTTCATGTGTCCATTTGAGGTTACTGATGATCATCTTGGCGAGAAAATGATTGTCGAGGGGGTTAAGCAGATGATAAGGAGGTGGAACAAATGGTGAGGGGCAGGTCAACTACGATATTGTGCTATGATGAAAATACCAAGCAAAAGATATGTGTGAATAAGAACGAGTGAGAAATATGAAATCACTGGTGTGTTAGATGCATTGTCTAAGTTGTGAATCATAGAAATTTCAGTGTTCTAACTGTGTGTTTAATCAAATCGATCTCTCCCATGGGGAGCTAGCAGTATGTTATATTGCAAAAGATTTTTTTGGGGAAAAAACAAGCAAGGTTCTGATGTTATTTTCGAATCTGACTAGGAACTATATATTATATTTGACACATATTTTTAGACAGCCATCAGTTTCTTAGGTTCTGGGGTCCTATGTTTACACTCTATCTTGGGTATTTCATTTCTGAAATTTGATTTTTTTTCAAATCGTTTTTGTTCATGGAAAATCTTGGATTAAATATAGTATGGTTGATATGGTTTTAAATTTAATGTCCAACGAATTTAATTTAGATTGGTGGATACGTGCATTGCACGTGCTAAAGCTCCGTCGACCATAACACGTACTAGCCAAAGAATGCGAGGGAAGGCGAGAGGTGATGCACAACATTGTTCACAGCACCAGAGAGCTAGGAGATACGCATGCCGCAAAGGTAAAAATGAATTCTTGATCAATTTGCTAACATTTATTTCAGCTTGTCAACTAAATTAACTTTTGCTGAAATTAGTCTAGGTGTGTTTCGTCTATGAGCTGAAGAATGCCAGACATGGTTTCTACATGAGATAAAATTTGAAGTCAGTAAACTGAACATGTGTGTCAAATATATGGTGATAGCTTGATGGAATTTTTTGGCAAATAAGTGCATAAATTCTCAAGTGTTTATGACTATAATTTGTGTGTTTCGTGTAGAACCCAGGGTGAGTACAGGGGTGAGCATCAGGTAATTAATCCTAACACATGTAGAATTCTCAAGTCTGTCTTTGTATTTGTTTGCTCTGGTAGTAGGTTGGACGTGTAAGCTTATGCAGGGAGACATGAATTTCAATCTCCACTCATGGTATAGTTTCGTGATTATTGCCTATTAGCTCTCTGTTCTTTCTTTTTGGCGATTCCAGATTGGTGTTTATTTTAACTACTATGCGTCTTATTGGTGTTTTATTTTAACTCAGTTTAGCTAATTTTTACTTGGTTTGGAGAACTGTACTTCTTTCCTAGATATAAAGTGAATACTGTATTTTCTCAATAGGAAATTTTTAGTATTGATTCTGATTGGTCTTTTTTATTTAGACTACGAAGAAGTAAAAAAAACAAGTCCACTATATTTCGTGATATTCAGTTTTATGCTTTTGATGCCTCTGATTCGGGCAGGGGTCTTTTATTCTACCAAATTCAGTTTAAGAATAAGGTGTGTATAAACTGTTTTTCAGTCTAATTCTTTTTTCTGCTCTGTAGGATGTCGAGTTTCTAACCAAATTCAGGGATCTTACACTACTCTCTAAAAATACACTAGAACCCATTATGTCCTTTTATGATCATATCAATCAGATAAATCATTCTTCCTTTTCTGAACATTATGCCTTACAATTTTCGATCGGCTTATTTTCACTGGATAGTGTATTATCTGTGACTATGTGAGGAAGAGGTGTTTACCATCCTTTATGTTCATGTTCATAAATGTGTTCACAATCAAACAAAAATTATTATGTTTATCTTCAAGATATTTTCTCATTTCGCCAATCATGTGTTTGTGCTACATTTATCACGAATTGTTGTCAATAGATCATGGCATGATCACGAGACTAGAGGTGATAGTTCACAAAGATGACACTTTAATCATTCTTCAACGTTATAATGCTACAAGGTTTAAAATCGTGGAGAGAAATATTTTCCTTTGTATAATATATCGTTGCGACGAAGAGTTAAAGTTATTGCATGATTTCTACTAATATCGAATGTCTAAAATTTTTGCTGATACTTTGTCCAAGTAGAAATTTTACACTGTACATATATATACATATTTGATGGCAACTTTTTGTTTGGGTAAAAGAACAATACGTGCATTGCGCGTGCACCATTACTAGTCGCTTAAAGGGTCCAGATATAATTAGATATTCTGAAAGTCAAAAAAATAAATACGGAGTAGATATTTTGTCCGTACTAGGCTAAATAATATACTCACTCTGTCCCAAAATAAGTGTCTCAAGTTTGACCAAAATTGAATGTATCTAGACATGTTTAATGTATAGATACATCCACTTTTGAGCAAACTTGAGACACTTATTTTTGGACGGAGTGAGTATTATCAGTACTAAGCTCATGGCCTGGGTGCTTGGATTTCTTTTTTTTTATAGGATAACGTGGTCGTACCACCCTCGAATAGATAGAAAAGAATTGGCCCAGTTTATAAGGAAGACCGGGCCCAAAAACCATACAAAATGCCCTGTTTATAAGGAAGACAGGGCTAAAAAACCACACAGACGAAGCGACCCACCGCCCACACGACACAAGTCGACAAAACGTCACAACAAACACCACCTATTCCGGGGCCGCCGCCCCGACGAAGCAACCAGAACGACCTTCGCATTGCCCGAAAGCGCTCCAGTCATGGTCGACGAACCCTCTGCCCGCGCAGTATTCATCCAGGTCGCCATCAAAACCACCTAGCTCCGGGGCCGCCGCCCCGACGTAGCAACCAGATCGGCCTTCGCATTGCCCGAAGTCGATCCAGACGAGTCGGCGAGCTCGCTACCCATACAGCACAAAGTTGCCACCCAATCCTCGCTAGGTGAAGGCCCTGCCCCATAGGACCGTCGCCGTCGAGGAGATCGAGGCCGCCGCCTCGACGTACCACCAGCTCTCCAGGGTGCTTGGATTTCGTGTTCACGTGAGTAAAGATAGGGATCGAGAATTCTTTATGTTGCCGGAGGAGCAAGGCAATGGAAGGACCGCCGGCGATGCTCTCAGTCAGTCACCAATACGCAGCCAGGTCTGCTGATTCTGACCTTCCCTGCAAGCGACTGGGGTAACAGGCAGCGTAATCAGCGGCATAAATATGCTGCCATTGCCCATAGCCTCCTAATTTCTTCTCTTATCTTCTTTAGTCGTGTTCTCCGCCTACGCACCTCGGCCAGAGAAGGAGGATGGCGCAGTTCTTCGGCCGCATGTGGGACAGAGCTCAAGGTAATCATGTTTATTTTTTGTCGATCCATTCAAGCAGTCTACGTACGATGTACTAGTTTCAGTTTACCATGAGCAGAGGAAAAACAAAGTACAGTAGTTTTCTGAACCCACGATGTGACGCATGAATGTATGATTGATTGGTCGTAGGCAAGCTGGATGTCCTAAGGATCTGCGAGAAGGTGTTCGAGGAACTGGCCGCCGTGGACACTGCCAAGAACACCAAGCTCCTGGACATCAACTCCCTTCACGTAGCCACACTCATGGTCTACAAGTGAGAAAATTACCTGGCCACATTGCTAATTTTGGTTTCGGTGTGCTAACTTTGCTCCGTCTCTCGTCGAACGTCTCGTCTAGCTCGATCAACAAGCAACTGCTCGGACCTCACAAGGACCCTCCCTGCATGAAGGTTGTCTCTGAGAAAACGGAGGTATCTATCTATCTGATCTCTTTTCTCTCTCTGAAACTTCGGTGCCTAGGCTCTAGAGTGCTGGGCTATGGAGATAATTTGGTTTCATCTACTGCAGAGCTACCGTGCAGCGAAGTCGGAGGGGATAACGCAGCAGGAGTTCCGGGAGATGATCATGGAGTGGGTCAGCAAGGACCTGCGCCTCGTCTTCGCCAACAAGGCCGTGGTGGCGATCCTGGCGGCGCCGCTGCTCGCCGTCTCCACCAAGAACGCCGGCAGGAAGGTGCCGAGGATCAGGGACGCCGTCGAAAGGGTGCCCACGCCGCTGCTCTTCGTCGTCTTCTCTGCCGGGCTCATGCTCCTGCAGGACGTCCGGGCGGGCAAGCAGTGAGCACCTTGAATGCTGAATCGATCGTCTGCTGTAAGTGATGAGTACGCAATGAGCAATGTATTTAAGCTCCATGAACTGAATCAAGATTGTATACAAACAGCTCCGTATGACAATTTGTAGCCAAAGAAAGTGGTAAGAACTGTATGTGATGGCCTTATTATATGCTTTAATATGGTCATGATCTCTTATCGACCCGGCAACTGAACTTTTGAAGTTCAGTGCCCCTGCATTTGAAGGGCTTGTGCAGACTGCATAACAATATGACACTGTGCAGTGTGAAGCTTCAGGCTCTTTGCACGGCATCATCATTAGTGTGAGTTGGCTTCCTTTGTTAATGCTTAGATGAACTTGTGTGTCAATTTTCAGAATTATAGTTTTGCTTGGTAAAGCGTCGTCGTTCTTTTCCTTAGAAGCAGGCCTAGTCTGGTTCAAATTAACATGATATTCCTCGCATTTGTGGTATTATAAAAATCTCAAACACTGATGTGGGATGAACTAGCACGCTGTGACTGCTTTTAGATGCTGACAATCGTATCAGTATGAGCCGTCCAGATTTGAGCGCGTTGACTCATCCAAAAGAGTAGTAAAATAAAATTGTACACCATGTGGCGCGTGTTATGAGGCACGTACTAGGGAAATTTCTCCGCTGTACTCTTTTATTTGTACTTTAAATAGTTGTCCACCTGTTTTGTGTTTTATTTTATTTTTGTAAGAATCTTCTAACTGTATCTGTTAGAGTAGCATTTACGGTGTGCACAGATGTGGGAGGATGATTGATTGCACCCGAATCTTCCTTTTTTTTAAAAAAAAAATCAACAATTGAGTATAAAAGAACGATAACAGATTAACAGCATAATAAAACGGGGTATGGATTATGAATTATTTTTTGGTCACCAGATCTAGAGAGGTAAATTATTAATCGGGTTTCGAAAGCTAAAAATGAGATCCTCAAAGCAACAGCTCGTGAGAAGCGGTGTTCACATGAAACGTAACAACGCTCTGATCCTAATGAGTTACTACTAGAGTTTTATCAAAAAGTTGGGCGACTTACTTGAGTTTGTTATAAATGACAAGGAATAAACAATGCAAAAAAGTAAGATCAACAGAATCGGAACACGAGATTTTAACGTGGAAAACTCTTCCAAGGAGAAAGAGAAAAAAATAGGGCGCCCGCTAGCAAAAATTTACTAAGGGGGAGGTTATAAATGTCAGGATTTACAACATGCGACTTATCCCAACCGCCGCCTTACAAGATGTATTTATAATGGTCCTGACCTAATTCGGTTGGTGACGATCCGTACGGCGACGGGCCTCCTCTTCGCTCTGACAGAAGTTAGCATTTATTTTTATATGAAAATTTGGATCACAATAAAACAAAAGAGTTGGCTAACAACCTCCATGCTAGCAATATGGAATTATTTGGTGAGATAATTCGATTACCACAAACTAAGGAGGATTGAAGTGTAAAAAAAATATACTCATTTTCCTGGCGCACCGTTGAGCTTCAAAATTTTCACCAAAGTTGTAAATACCATATATCAATGGAGTGGCTATTGTATCTGGCTCAAGAACTCACAAGGCTTCCATACAACATACAAGTAAGGAACATTCTCTATGGGGTTGTTATCTACATAAGACTATCTGTGCTTCATCAGAAAAACTGCATGGAGCAATCTTAAAAGTTGGATTCGAGAAAATTTATGATAAAGTATAGTTGTAGTTTCTTCAACAAACAATTCGTATGAAGGGACTTACACGTGGTGGGGTAGATTGAAAAATCCGTATGTGATGGTACTGTAGTTAAATGAGGATGTTGGTCACTATGTATTCTTTTTATGAAGCAAAACCACACTAATTGCAATTAACATTAGTTTATCTCTTCATGCAAACTATTCACATCACCTATTTCTTTAACTAATCAATTTTCCATGTAATCTCCATTAACATTTATTAATGATAATTTATCTCGACATAGAAGTTATCCATGTAATTTATATTTTCCATGCAAATCACTAATTTGAATGTTAAAAGAATACAAAAAAACCATGTCAATTAAATTTAGTCTCTCGATTATGTCGACCAATGAAATCTTGCATATTCCTATAGAGAACTCCGAATTTCATGTAGTTTATACCTTTTCATTTATATGATAGAGTTGGGTATCTTCCTAATTTTCGCTCACGCGGGGGGGGGGGGGGGGGGGGGGTGCGGTGGGAGAAGTTAGCATCGGGAAGATTCAGTATCCTCCCTTGTTGTTCAATATTGTCGCATATATTGAAAGAGTGTTTTCCTCCTTAAATGGTTTTTGTGTGGCTAGCGGTCTAAACATGTGCTTGACCTAGTTGACAATGACTAGACACATCCGGAGAAAGCATTAGATAGTTGAAGACCACTCAAGGGTAAACAGAGAAAAGAATGGTATCCCGATGATTTTCGTTATTTGATTCGTTAGGAAATTCATACTATCTTTTTTTAAGACATTACCGTAGGAGATGCCTCTACGGTATAGATTTTATATTAATAATAAGAAAGCTCCCTAGGAGGGGAAATTCGTACTATCAAGAGGAAACCCGCTTTAGAAGCTATGTGTCGAATCAACTCACGTACACAAAACATTATTTGCAGCCAGTTAAATTTCTTATGGAGTGAGAATAACTACCCTTAATCTTGTTGTCGAAGTCTGGGTTTTACAAGCCTGAAACTTCCGGGGTCCAAAACTTCTCGGTGAACTTTCGATGCAGTCCAAAGGGCTGGCACTGTGTTGCCAGCTCTCGAATTTGCCCTGATGGTTTACGCTGAAATGTCGTGGCCCAGAACTTTTAGACTCCACGGACCAACCTTTGACCGAGATTTGACACTAGGTTCCACCTTGTGCCAACTCTCTGTATAGGCCTGGAAGTTGTCCCGAAGTGTAATTTTGTACAATACATCCGTCAGTACATCTAGAATTCCTTTTCAGATTTTTTAATTATAAATATAATTTTAAAATCTTTAAAATAAAGGCATCATTGGAGCTCGGGAGTAAATCACTACTGTCGTTCAAATCCATTTGTCCATACTAGACTCCGAGTCCGAGGTGCCTGGATTTCGTGTTCACGTGAGAAAAGATAGGAATCAAGAATTTTTATGTTGCTAGAGGAGCAAGGCAGTGGAAGAACCGCCGGCGATGCTCAGTCAGCCACGAATACGCACCCTGGTCTGTTGATTCTGACCTTCCCTGCAAGCGACTGCGGCATAGATATGCTGCCATGGCCCATAGCCTCCTAATCTCTTCTCCTCTAGTCGTGTTCTCCCCCGTAAGCACCTCGGCTAGAGAGAAAGGAGAATGGCGCAATTCTTCGACCGCATGTGGGACAGAGCTCAAGGTAATCCTGTTGTTTTTCTGCCGATTCATTCATGCAGTCTACGTACGTAGTCTCCGATCCAATGCACTTTCAGTTTACCATGAGCAGAGAAAAAATAAAGTGCAGTTTTCTCCGATTGTGTGGTTGTAGGCAAGCAGAGTGTTCAAAGGATCTGCGAGAAGGTGTTCGATGAATTGTCCGTCATGAACACCGCCAAGAACACCAAGCTCCTGGACATCAACAGCCTTCACGTCGCCACCCTCATGGTCTACAAGTGAGAACTGATCGATTTAACGTACCTGGCCGCACTGCTAAATTTTGTCTCGGTATATGCTAACTTTGCTCCGTCTCCTCCAACATTTCGTCTAGCTCGATCAACAAGAAACTGGTGGGACCTTACAAGAACCCTCCCTCCATGATAGTCGTCTCTGAAAAAACGAAGGTTCTATCTGCTCTCTTTTTCTCACTAAAACTTCCATGCTAGAGTGCTGGGGTATGAAAATAATTTGGTCGAGAGCCCAGAAAAAACCCCTTAGAGCATCTCCAATCGGGCCCCTTATTTTCCCCCATATGCCCGGAAGGATAGCACGGACACGGGCCGGACAGAAAACCACCACCCAACCGCATCCTTCAAAGTTCAAACCTAACCATATGTCCAGATTATCCGCCAACCCTCAAGCCCAGCCCATATGTGGGGAGGATTTGGGGCCGGGCTGACCGGACGCTGTTTGACTGACAGTCGGGACCCACATGGAAGGTTGACCGACGTCGCTGTTTGGTTTGGCAGCGCGTGGTCCTAGTGTCGGTGTGGATTCGACGGCAACGACACCCTAGTCTCTCCGGATGAGACCGGTGAGGATCTAAGTGAAAGCTATGTGATTTGGCGCCAATGATGGTGATGCATTAAGGTGTCACTTCCCTCTTCGGGGCGTCGTTGTGTGTATCCTCTACGTGGTTGAGTTCTAGGAGAAATCGCCAGCCTCTTATTGCAGGCTCGACGACGGTGGCGCGTTGCGGTGTTATCTTCTTGGAAGTGTCGTCGGGGAGCTCATGTTTCATCCAAGGGCAGTACGTTGGCGTCTTCATCCTGGCGTGAAGCTTCGTCAACTCTGGCATGGATTGGCCCTGATGGTTGCCCTCGTTGTTACGCTTCTTGGTTCTTGCTATCTAATGATAGGCTCGGCACTTCACGGTCCGGAGTAAGAGGGCAGTCGGCCATCTCCGACGATAGCTTGATGTGGTTGGTGCATGGGTCCAGTGGTCTTCGCAGACAATGTGTGTCTCTTGTTTGGTTGTCTAGGTCACCTCTTGTTACTCGTGTGACGTCTCCTGTTTTCATGCTTGGCTTTGAGTTGGTGGTTCTCCCCTCCCTCTCGGTTGTAATTTTGACCTGCTTGTATGGAATCTCCCCACACCTTGTATCGGTTTGGCTAGTTGGGTTTATTTATAAACAAGGATTTTATAAAAAAAAAAACAGGGATAAAAGTCTATTTACTGAAATATAATTTGGTTTGATCGACCGCAGAACTACCGTGCAATGAACGCGGAGGGGTTAACGCAGCAAGAGTTCCAGGAGCTGATCGTGAAGTGGGTCAGGAAGGACCTGCGCCGTGTGCTCGTGAGAAAGGCCACGTGGGCGATCTCGGCGGCGTCGCCGCTCGCTATCTCTTCCAAGAACGCCGCCAGGAAGGTGCCGAAGATGAGGGACGTCGTCGACAGGGTACCCACGCCGCTCCTCTTCGCGGTCTTCTCCGTCGGCCTCTTGCTCCTGCCGGACTTCGTCTTTCACCTGAATGGCTGAATCGATCGTCTGCTGTACAATGAGTACGCAATGAGCAATGTATTTAAGCTCCATGAACTGAATCAAACAAACTGGTAACAACTATACGTGGTGGCATAATGGTATTCATTCTTTATTGTGGTCATGATTTCTTATCGACGCTGTTACTGAAAGTTCAGTGCCCCTAAATTTGAAGGGCTGGCGCAGACTGCATAACAATATGACACTGCAGAGTGTGAAGCTTCTGGATTTTTAATGGCATCTTAATTAGTGTGAGTTGGTTTCCTTTCTTGATGTTTAGATGAACTTGTGTGTGAATTTTTAGAATTAGCACGCTGGTGATGGTGGGGACAGAACTAGCACGCTGTGACTCCTTTTAGATGCTTAGAGCATATCCAGTCGGAGCCCTCAAACTACCCCCAAACCGGTTTATTTGTGTCCGGACGGTCTCCGGACGGAAAATGAGCTAAAATAGCTACCCAACCGGGGTGGGCAAAGCCTCCCCAAACGTCCGGGCTGTCCGGCAGCCCACAAACTCACCCCATATGTGGGGAGGGTTTGGGGCTGCCGGACGCGCCTGGACAGCCGCCACGTAGGACATGGACCATTTTATCTACTACTTTTCGCTTTCTTTTTCCTTTCTCTCTCCATCCCCACCAATTACATGCATCCGGACGGACAATTATGTGTGTTTTTGGGGTGCATGGTTGGATATGGCCACTTTTGGGGCTGTCCGGTCAGTGTCCGCGGACACGTGTCCGGACGTGTCCGCGGACACTTTGGAGGCCGGATATGGGGGTTGTGACTGGAGATGCTCTTACAATCGTATCAGCGATTTGAGCGCATTGACTCGTTCAAAAGGGTAGTAAATATAATTGAGCGCCATGTGGCGCGTGTTAGGCACTAGAGAAATTTTTCTGCTATATTTTTTTATACCTCTTAAAGAGTACGATTTACAGTGTGCACAGAGGGGGAGGAGGATTGGTTGCAACCAAGTCCTCTCTTTATTTTCAAAAATATCAAAAACAGAGTCTATAAAAAAAAGCGATAACATCATAGTACTACCTCTGTCTTGAAATATAAAACATTTTGGTAGGCTAGTTTAGCCCACCAAAATGTTTCGTATTACAGGATAGAAGAAGTAGTATGGAGCATGAACTATCAAAAAACCTTTTTTTCATGAAGGATGCATTGCAGGGGATGTGGGGGCACCCTGAAGGTGTAAATAACGTATTGGTTCAGTCGAAGAACAGACCTGACACGATGGTAAAATACTCCCCACTTATGCCAAGAGGTACTGGGTTCGATGCAGCCTCTCTTCATTGCATTGTGCAGGGGTACGGCTTGCCTCGTATAATTCTTCCCTAAACCCCACCAGGTGTGGGAGATTCTATCATTGGGTCCATCCCTTTTTTTTTTAGAGAGGTAGATATTGATTGAGCCTTAGATGATGAAAATGAGATCCCTAGAGCTAAAGCTTGAGAAGCGGTGTTCAAAATGGAAAATAACAAAGCTCGGTCAGAATGCATTTCCACTAGAGTTTTATGAGAGAGTTATGCTTGAGTTGTCTCCTCCATGCTGGCTAGCTCCCATATTTCATTAAAGCTGAAATTAAGGATGTTCCTTAAATCTAGAGAGGAATCCTTTTTGCGGGAAGAAGAGAGAGAAATGGGCGGAAGAAAAAGTGGAAACGAAACTGCTTCACGTACGACTATTGTTGTCCGATCTCTGTACGACACTTTCCACTACGGGCTGGTTACGGTTCTGTGCTAAGTAATTTCTCCCTCTCCAAACAAAAAAGTAATCTCTCTCCGTGCCCAGTTCTAGAGCAAATCCAAATCCGCAATAACGCCGAACATTTTTTATGCCCTTTCACGCATCCTCTTATTCCCCAAAAAAAAATCAGTTGTCCACTTTCAAATACCTTCCTCACCGATTTACAAATCAATCTCACTCATAATTAATCTGCGAACACAAAGTGAGTGAAATTTATCAGCCACTCGACAACATCACTTTCGATAAAGAGAACTTTATTATTTTAAAAAGTTTTAGGCATTACACATATGGCTTCTGCATAGTTAGGATGCACACAGCCGACACAAATCCAGAAGTTTCAAAGTAAATGAGAAATTGTAAAGATGCCTATGGTGATGGAAGGTTGATCCAAAGATTATGCTGCCGAGTTTTGCTTCAGTGCTCCACCCTGGCGAAACTTCTAGGGGTAATTTTGCCCCGGTTTTTTTGTTGGGCCCTCCGTATTACCTAGCTTATTCATATGGTAAAGGTTACATGGCCCGGAAAAAACTGTAGCGCACGACCCCATAACGTGTGTGCTCGTCTTTTCCGTTAGGTAAGACGCACGACACACGTGAGCGTATTTGTACGACGTATACAATTGCACGGGTCGTACAGGCTTTCTACATAGCTGTACGTACCTATCAAATTTTCTAAATAGACCATCATGCCCCTGATTATGAAGGGGTACGGGAAGATCATGGTCGTCCTTGTGTTGTTCGTGTCCAAACTTTTGCCAGGGGCAGAGCACCGGAGCAGAAACCTTATGCTGCCATCCACGTTGGAGCGGTGACCAAGAGTGGATCGTAGTTGTGCACCGGTAGATAATTCGAGTTGTCGATGTTTTATTCAGCTTTGCGTCGCATGGCCCTCGCCATGAAATCCTCGTCCGTGCATGACGACCCATCCGAAGCTACGACGTGTCTCCCACTCCTCCTAAACGGCGTCGACGTCGGGGGAAGCAATGTCGCAGAAGGCTCCACCCCCAACACCGAAGACGACAACGGCGTACACGGAAAAGGCGAGGGTTGGGGCGTCTTCCAGGTCGTCGATGCGGACCTTGTCGTCGACATGGCTTGGTTGTCGCGAGTTTTATGTTTGGACGGCGTCGACGCCGAGGACTAAAAAATTAAAATATATTAAATAAATTTTGCCGAATATTAAAATATATTTGTACGCTAATCATATCTCTAACAAATTCTAACAAAACACTTGGTGCACAATGTTTTGCCGAGTCAAATCTCTTACACAGGTCGGTGTAGCAATGGCTGCTACCTTGCTAAAACACTGCGTCTAAACATGAGAAGTGATTAAGGAAAAAGTTTAAAAGCAAACGCCCAGATTATTATATGAGTGGTGGGGTCTACCTACAGGTTAGCTATCCGATCCCAGGTCCCCAATCTTAGCGCAAACCCAAACCCAAACCCTCGGCTGCCACGCAGGATCGTACATGAATCGGACGCGAAGTGTCGTACGTATAGCACCGCCGAAGTGGAAAAGCTAGTGCGTCCAATGGCATGGCTAGCACCCTGTGTGTGTGTGTGTGTGTGTGTGTGTGTGTGTGAGAGAGAGAGAGGGGGTTGGGGGATGAGCTAGGTTTACATGATACTGGAGCAAGGGAATGACAGGTAGGTCAAGGGCCCACTGGTGAGAGAGATAGAGAACAAGGTGGAAAATTTTGAACAGATGGGTGCTGCCCTAAGATCTTAATAAAAGATTCCCGTCTGTTTTCCTATTGGCCCCATGGGAAGATGATGTCAACATGATAGAGGATGAGTAGGTGCACCTAAGAGAGTTTCCTTTGAATTTTTTGTCTCTTTTTTATTCACAATTTTGGTGAAGTTCAAACTGGCAGAAAGGGTAAATTTGAGCAAGTGATTATTTTCTCCATAATTTTTTATGAGTTTTTCGTTTGACTAGGTGTAGAAAATCAAATCATAGATGTTAGACTTTTCCCCAAATTTTAGTTGCAGAAGACACATAAAATGATAGTTTTCCTATTTATGACCTTTTTGAATTTAGAAAAATAATTATTTAAAATATCTTAAAATAATTTATTTGTGTAAAAAGGTAAACCATATCACATAGATTTTATTTATCAAAGACATGCCAAGTACTATATCATAAGAATAAAATCTTGTTTCATAAACATAGGTTTTAGGTTTTTGCCCTTTAAATCGTTTATATAGGTTTTTTATCAAATACTCCCTCGTCCCCTTTTCCAAATTTTTCATGCCAGCCAATTAAGCTTGCCGAAACATCTTTTAAAAGGGTATAGAGGAAGTCGTATTTATAAATAATTTTTTTATTGTTTTTGTCACAACATATGGTGGAGTAGAGGACCTGAATTAACTTGCCCAAATTTGGTTTTAGAGAATTTCGAAATTGATACAAAACCCAAAGTTTCCAAGAAAATGCGAAATAACTCCAATGACACTCGGTAGTTTTTGCTGATCCAAATTTTGACTTTATTAATTTAGACATCTTGTTACTAAACATAGGTGTGACAATTTGTTACGAGAAATGGGATGAGGACAATAAAAGGTTACTGTATGTGCATTAAGTTTATTTTCATACTCCACAAGATTGGAAAACTTTGCATTAAACTTGATATGTGAACATAGTACTCAAACATTAGTGTACCTTTCGAACTAGATTGAGAGAATTGAAAATGTTCTTGGGAGCAAGGAGCATTTGCTGTGTAGAGCTTCTCGTGTACCTAACAGAAGGGTGAGAGACAAAAAAAGAAGTGTGCACGAGATTAGATCAGCTTAAACCAGAATCACACACCACCCGGAGATACTTCTGTTCTCTTCCCCCTTTTCCGTACCCCACATCCATCTCCCAGTCTCCGCCGTCGCCATGGGGCAAGCCTGGGCGTCTCTCCAGGAGAAGCTCCAAGGTACCCACCCCTCTCTACACCATCCATTCGATTCGCTCCTTCTTCTCGCCACATGGGCCGCACCGGATTCTTGGAATTGAAACACGAATCGAATTGGTGCAGGGCGGCAGTGGAAGGAGAGGCAGGTGCGGAAGATCACCGACAAGGTGTTCGACCGGCTCACCGAGGACACCCAGAAGCGCGAGAAGGAGGCGCTCACCTTCGAGGAGGTCTACATCGCCGTGCTCTGCGTCTACAAGTAGAGCAGCCGATCCGATCCCATATGCTCGCCTGTTTGTTGCTGGCAATTCTTGATTAGATGTTCTGATTGGTTCCTATTATTTGTTTTGGGCAGTGACATCAACAAGTACTTGCCTGGGCCACACTACGATCCCCCATCCAAGGAGAAGCTCAAGGCGCTCATGGATGTAATTGCAATTTCCCCTCCCATTTATCGCATTTTTGACTGATTTGGTCAACTGGATATCGTGTTGTTCACCTCTATCTTCTCCTGAAAGCAAAGTAATCTTCGTTTCTGCCTGTCGCTCCCTGTACCGCTATACATATGAAGAATACTCCATATTTCAGTAATTCAGACTATTGAACTGTTCGTGTGCACCCTGCTGTCTATGATGTGGTGCTCAGTCTATATGTTATGGGTAGTATTGTTCACAGCTCTGAACTCATCGGCCAGATAGTTCTGAATGCCAATTTTATGCCCAGAATTCTACACTGTTTTATGTACTGATGTCAATGATGCTATGTTAGTAGTTAGTACTATTTATTACTCAGAACTCATCACCTCGATACCCCTGAATATACCTTTCTTTTCTGGATACAAATTTTGTACTGTTGGCTTACAGTACAAGTTACAGCTTTGATTAATTTCTCGAAACACGCAGGAGTTCGACATCAACCTGGATGGCCTCCTGGACCGTGAGGAGTTCGCTGAGTTCATCCGGAAACTGACCGCCGAGTCACTCTGCGCGATCAGCTTCAAGCTCATCGTCACGCTGGTCGCCGCACCCGCGCTGGCTCTTGCAACCAAGAGGGCCACCGAGGGCGTCCCAGGCGTCGGCAAGGTGGTGCACAAGGTGCCCAACGCCATCTACGCCGCCGCCATAACTTTAGCCGCCGTGCTGGTCCAGAAATCCGCCGAGGGGAGCACTGGCAACATTGCACCGTAGTAAGCTGTAAATGGACCAGGCAACCAGTGGGTTGTAAATGTGCGACGATTTGCCGTGTGATTGGCGATGTCTTTTGAGCGTGTTTTTGCTGTAATCTCTTGTTTGTTGGTGCTACTAGATCGGGTGGATCCATAAAGATTGTATTAGCTGCTTGATATTTCAGCAAGTGAATAAAGTCGGTGGTCTGCTACTCCTGGCGATGCTTTTGCTCCTTGCGATTGTCCTTCTTTTGATGCCCGATAAGAGTCTTTTTTTCTTTTCTTTCAGTCTCCAAGAAATTCTGTATCTTCTTTTGGGCCGTTTGAAGGTGCGATCAGAAGGCTTGTCTTCCATCCGAAAGGAACCTAATAGTATTCAGATGGCCTGTAAAGAAATTATAGCGCTTTTTATGTTGGCCCATTATACTTCTATTATGAGGGCTATTTGGACCAAATACACCGGCAAATTCTACCTACCGCATCGGCTAACCCAGGAAGAAAATTTGCTAAAAAAATCTCTCATATGAGTTTTTTTTGAACTCGTGGACAATTTTTCTTAACTAGACGAACATTGTACACTCATATGAACATTTTTTTAACTTGCGAATAATTTATTGAACATTGTGAACATTTTTTCTCTTTCATATGAACAATTCCTTAACTATGGAAACATTGTTTTGAACGTACGAACAGTTTTTAACTCGAGATCATACCACACAAACACTATTTTGAAACTGAACGAACATTTTAGTCGCAAAAAAAAAAACAATTTTTGAACCCCATGAACAATGTTTTAAACCACACGACCAATTTTTTTGTACTATACGAAAAAAATTAAACTCGCCAACAACTTTTTAAACATCGACTATATGAATATTTGTTTTCTCAAGTTTCTACACATTTCCTTAAAAATATTTTTTATATATCAGGCAAAACAATTACCCAATATTTTTTAAGAAACTGAGAATAGGAAAAAAAACATGAACAGACAAGAAAATAGAGAAACAAGTGAAAAAAAAAGGTAAACAAAACTGGTGAAAAGAGAAAAGAAATATCGAAAACAGGGGGAGTAGCACCTTTCCTGGACCGGCCCACCCAGGCACCCAGGTCTGCAAGAAGCCCACTGCAGACCCGTACACGCGTTCAAGAGTCATCATGAATTCCAATTTGGTAGCTAAACTAAACCACGGCCGCTGCTAGTTCCCACCCCACATGTAAATGGAATCAAACTGGGCACCCACGAGGCCACGAAGAACAGCACCAACCGATCTATCTAAACAGCGAACAAACCGTGGACAGTTGGACACGCATGCTGTAGCTGTACACGGCACAGTGGTTTCATTCATACTACATACCATTATCATCCATGAACAGAGGATCCACATCTTCCGACAGACACATTTCAGAACGGCTAGCTATGCGATTCAATCCACAGTACATATGCAGATTTCCTCTTTTTTTAGAACAAACAGTAAGCACATGCAGTCTGAACCGTGGACTTTCCACGTCGCAATGCCGATCGCCCAAGCCTGTCGGCGCATCGGCAGCAGCTCTATCGTTGAGGTGATGATTCCCAACAACCGCGCGATCGAATCGATCCATGGAGGAGTGGTGCGTCTCTGCCGGGTCGCTTTGTGTCACGTGAAGCGGACCCCGTTTTGGGGTATGGGGCAAGCCCATGTCGATGTGAAAGGGGTCGGTCGGTTTGGCTGATGATTTGATGGGAACTCGATGGATGGATCGATCGCCATTAGCGTTCCAGGCTGGCCTTCGCTCGCTTTGGTTCGCTCCCACCCACGCAAGCTTCGCATCGAAACCGTGATAGTGAAAAGGAGCTTGTGTGAATTGTGATGTATTCCCTCCGTTCCAAATTAATTGACTTGGTCTTGTCTAAATATGGATGTATCTATACATCTACTCGCTTTCATATTCGTCGCATGTTACTCCTCATCTGCCTGCTGTTCTTTCTACTGTTACATCTACAGTATAAATGTTCGGTAGACGGTAGATCGAACGATCTACTACGGTGGATTAGTAGTAACTCCATTTTCGCAAGCAGGAAAAGGTCTCCAGCTAGCTGTCGATAATGCCAGCTTTATTAAGCAGTTCTTTCAGGTGATGGAAGCATGCATGGGTCAGCCGCGCCTGCCTGCGTATTGTAGGGTCTGACAGGTACTGGTAGTTGTCTTGTCACCCATAGGGGATCTGGCGGGCGCGCGGGCACAGCTAGCTGGCTACCATAGCCTAGCTGGGCGCCGATCGAGCCAGCTGCCACTGCCCATCATCACGAAATGCGGCGTTGCGGTGGGACGTGGATGGTCTCCCGAGTCCCGTCACAGGCAGGGTTCTCAGCCGCTCGCAGTGCCACTGCAGGGGTATCAAATCTGAAGGAGCACTGTGCATCTGTATAATTGTACAGTTTTGCAAGTAGTAGTAGCTCTGCGTCTCTGCGTGAAGTTAAGCACGTGGGAGTACAGGTGCAGCTAGTAGCTGAATCCTGCTCTCGTGGTGGTGGTACTTTGAAATCTTTTTTTTCTCTCTCTTTGTGCTACTCCGACATTGATGGTGGATCTGGGCTCCGTCTCCTTGTGCCCAGCAGGCGGACACGGCCAAAACACACTCCCCTAGTCATTCAAGTTTCTGAATATGGGTCGCAGGCATCTCTGACCATTTGACTCGCCTTGTGCCTCCCTATTTTCAGCGGCCCCTTTCCCGAGCATAGACCCTCCAGAAAACACGAACTAGGCCGAGATTTGGCAGCCGAGGAAATAACTTTCGAAAGGAGGGAACAAGAGAGCCGTTCGACACACTAGATTGGTCCTTCTTCGTCGACGCCAACCTGACACTGACAGGCAGGTCGCAGCAATGGAGTAGAGGCCTGAAGCCGCGAGCGCCGGCTGGCTGGAGAAGATGGAGGGTCTTGCCAAACTGG
The DNA here is from genome assembly GCA_947311845.1 of Poa pratensis. NCBI lineage: Eukaryota > Viridiplantae > Streptophyta > Magnoliopsida > Poales > Poaceae > Poa > Poa pratensis. The sequence continues at coordinate 47,918,498 of CAMZMU010000051.1, read as the reverse complement.
GCCTGACCCTGCGCGCGGGACAGGGGGCGTGCCTCCTCCGTGCGGTCACGTGCATGCGCTGTTCCCTGCCTCTGTTTTTATATATCTATCAATCCCTATCAATCCGACGCAGCGGGTACTCCGTGCTACTGTTACCAGTAGTTTACGACTGCGGCGGCCGACTTGATTCCAGGTACACCGGACCTCTTTTACATCACTGTGATGCAGGGCCTGCTAGGGACCCCCCTTGTTCGTGTTATCGTGTAGTGTCCAGATCTTTGGATTGATAGACCTCATCAAGTCATCAGACGATTCAACGCACAAAGGGGCGGAGCTCATATTCATGTGTTTTTTCGGAACAGTTTTACTGGTCGTATGTAAGAGAACATACCGTATAAGAAAATTAATCTTATTTTAATCAATATTGCGCAGAAAAGCGGATATTCAATACGGGCACCCACTACCCAGAAAACATTTTTCGAAATGTCAAAAAATTCCAAATAATTTTTTTGCATGCAGTTCATGACATTTCATGTCGACACAAAAAGTTACGTGAAGAACAAAGTTTTTTTTGCAACCTGTGCAAAAAAGACAAATCCGGACACACCGAAACGTATATATACACGTCAGTTTTTTCTTTTTTTGTACAGAACACAAAAAAAGTTTTTTCACTCTGCTTTTTTTGTGCTAACACATCATGTTGTAATGTACACCCGGATTTTTTTCTGGAATTTTTTGACATTCTGAAAGAAAAAAATTACACAATGGGTGCAGATGCACCCATGAGCCAAATCGCCGTGTCCGCAGAAAAGACCCTATAAGAAAGTTATTCCTGTTTGTCAATACTGCACAAGAAACTAGGTCTAGTCTAGTCTAATATGGAAACAACTATTTCTCTTTGTAATAGTTAATTCTCACTCTAACAATCCAACTCTAAACAATACTTTATGTAGATGATAGATTACGTTTTATGCTACTTTGGATTTGTATATTGTATTGACTCAAAGTTTTAACTCTATTAATCAGTCAATGTCTTCGGTTACAAATATGAATACATGTTTGACTTGGTTGGAAAAATTATGGTTGAGAGCTCTCTTGTAAGATGGCAATTTATGAAAAAAAAAAGGACATCACAATGCTAAGTTTTAACGAAATTGTAACATAATGGGGCAAATCAAGAAACGGTAAAGGAACAGGTCATCGTTGATTTTTCATAGCGTGGACACCTTCTGTTTGCAGTAGTACCTATATTGCAATAGACTATATTACCACCGATTTTGACCATCGCTAAAATGAGCTATATTTTTCTTGATTATTTTTGTTAGATTTTTTCTTTTAAAACTTGTCTTGCATTTAACAAAGCTTGTCACACGAATATTTCTTTGACAAAATGTCAAAGCATTTCTTTTGCTGCAACCGAAATCAGGACGACATCTCGAACTATTGAATCTATAATATCAATGAACCAAAGCTAAGTGCTATCATAAGATTAATCTAATGTTTTGCATTTTTTTGATTGTACATGTTTCCACACCGATGTCTTTACTTTGATCATAGAGCATGTTCCAAGAGCGAGAAATCAATTCAACTCACTCACCACAAATTCTTGTTATCCTGAAATTCAGAAGGGGAGTTCGGTTCAACCTAATGACATTTATTTAATTTGTGCTTGAGGACGCCTCAAGTGGATTTTGACTATATCTATAACTTTAACTACTCTCAACATCTAAAAGTTGCATATTCATGTATGTTAAATATTTTGTACATCTTAGTATGGGGATGGGGGCAATTGCCCCCTCCCCCAACCTTTTGACTCCCATAACCCATGTTAAATATAAGTCAGAGAAGAACACGTGATCTCCGACCTTGTGACCGTCTTTAGGATCCGACGAGAACTCCTCCGGTGTTCAAGCCAGCCTGGAAGCTCGACCCCGTCACCAGTCTGGAAAGAAGTAGCAGCCAAGCTCTTCTGCGCAGGACCCGTGCGAACAACTCTACTTTCGTGCTCTACAAAGAGTGATGGCTAGGCTCGCGCGGCCCTGACAAAGCCTCCCAGCCGCCGACGAGGCCTGCTGGTCACATTCCCCTCCACCTCCACCTTGATGATGGCCTCGGCGCTCCCTTTGTTGGTGCATCCCGAAACCTCCACATCACACACACGCAGTCTTATCTTGGTGCATCCCGAGTTTCATATTGATTTCACCTATAATTTTCACACATGGCCAGCCGGCGCATTCTTGCGCGTACGAACCTGTTCGATTGGACGCCAACTACAGATATTCACCCCAGCTACTCTACAAATATGCACTCCCAAGAGATGCAAGAATCATTAGCCATCCACGTCTCTGACGCATGGTTGCTTTAGTTTTCCTTTAAAGTTTGATATGGTTCGCTCTAAAAATGTATACATTTCATTGCATCGATCAGGCGGCTGTTGGCCGCAGGCAAGCAAGCAGGTGTCGCGGGTCAAGAAGCCTAGGCGTGCATGAGCAGTTTTGTGGTTCTCCTCTTGTTAGTTCACAAACATGTTTCTGAATTTGTCTAAACATTCAAAAAATAAGTCAGCTTAGATAATTATTTCATGAATTATTATCTACTTTTATATACATCATGACACCAGCGACGACATTGAAAAGATAATTTAATTTGCAACACATAGGAAAAGAATCGCGTTATTGCAATTTGTATATCAAAATACATAGAGGCTTGAAAATATATATCTCTACTATATAATATGGCTTCAGGTGATGGTTGGTACGTTTTTTAAATTACCAATATTACCCCTGCCTTAAATCAAATTTACAGCTGTGCCACCGCGTAAGTGAAATAACGATTGGCATCGTTCCCATCGCACACGGCCCGCTTCCCCTTCCCCTACCTCGAGCTCGCCATGGCTGTTCCCCGTCATCCACGATCTTCCTCCCAGTAAGGATGACATGGAATTAAGCTCGTGGCAAGGAGAATCAGAGGAAACTGGCTCAAGTTTTCTTCTATATCTCCCTCCCTCCCCCGAGCGCGACACAACGCCGCCGCCGACCCTCCTTGGAAGAGAGTCTTCTACGACTGGCCTCCCGATTCAGCCTCTACCCTTGAAAACCTAGCGGCCCGGCGACGCGTCCGACCTCAAGGTACGCGCTGCAACCCAACCCCCAATCCCAAATCCAAATCTTCTTTCCCCAATTTGACTCGATTCTTTGTTGAGCAGCCCACGGCCCGTCCCTCTGCTAGCTAGCATGATACGGCATCGGGGTTATTTCTCTCCCTCTCCAACCCTGCTCATTCGTATCTATGGTTGCTCATCTGCCGCGTGTGCATTTCATATGTCCAAATGCGAGGAATCGTAGATGCTTAGGAAAGAGTAGAAATCTGACATTCCATAGGATCTTCAAGGAGCTTTCTTTCTCAGTCCCGTCCGCCTTTGCACAACAGTGCCGACCTGTGAACTGTGGAAGAGATGTTTATGTATTGGAAGAGTAATCACGAACAAGCTGATAGCTATGGGCTGCAATATGAGAGGAGACGCAAGGAACAATCTGAAAAGTTGGATCAAAATACGAGAGGTGTAGGACAGAGGGGAGCAGAGTACAGGGCTACAGGCACAACTGAAGACTGAAGAACATGACCTGAATGAAAATACGCGCTGAGGCTGGACCGTTGATTTATTTGCTCCAAGTTAATGTTTTTGCACAACTATAGATTGATCTGTGGATCATTGATTCAGTTTATTATTTCGTTTTTTCCTAGGGGTTGTGAAATGTAAGAATATGAATTATGCGCCTGCAAATGGTCCTTTAATCCTGTTGTTCCTAAAGAGTCTGGTCATTGGAAGAAATATAAACGTGGGTGATATGGTATGCTCATATACATGATCAAGACTCAAAAAGTTGTTTACGCACAATGATTCGTTTTCCAAATTAATTTTTGCACTTTTCTGCTTCAAAAAATTCTGGCGAAAAATGCACGGGTACAATATACATATTATCTATGTACACATCAAATTTTGTTTAGAAATACATTGTATTTTAGGCTATCGAGACATATGCAGCCACAAATATCATTTTTCTGTAGCTTGAAACAAAAAATTGTTCTAACAGAAATTTTGCACAAATATATGTATTTAGGTTAAAAAAATTGATTTTTAACTAAAAAATTCCACTTTATAAAATGTTGAAAACCAGGATCACTGGTGCCCAGGTCACCAAATCCTCTCCGAGACTCGAAAATACTCAGTTTATTAGTTCTATGTAAACCGGCAGCAACTAGGTTTTTTTGTTTATTTTTTGTTATTCCGTAGCAACGCACGAGCATTCATCTAGTTTTTAGTCAATATCATCCCGGACACAGGTGCTACAGTAGCGCCCAAGCCCATGGCGGTACCTTATTTGACTTAGATTTTTCACGTCGACTGGTCTCTGAAAATTGTATATAGTTGGCCAGGCGTTGCCAGGTGGGGCATAGTAAATAACCTATTGAAGAGGTTAGATTTAAAAAATCATTTTCAAAATAGATTCATTCTACGTATGATAATTGATAAAGTTTCGTCACAGAGTCGGTGTTGTTGCTTTTCGCCCTTGTTCATGTAGAGAAGCGGCTTGCAGTTGAGATATTCGGAGTTTTGGACAGGCCTCATCGATAATTCGAACACGCGGAGACTGACACGCATGCATCTTGGTGCGTCGATCCGAGTTGCTGGTTGATTTCTCCTGTGATATTAGCACATGGCCGGCCGGTGCGCGTACGGCACGGCTCGCTTGGACGCCACCTCGCCCAACACGTACGCACACCAAGAATGATCATTTCCCATCCACGTCCCCGCGCAAGGTTTGGCTCAAAAAATAGGAAAAAGTCCAAAATAAACCTTGAACTCGTAGGCAAAAGCTAAATCGAACCCTGAACTTGCAATCCCTGAAATCGGCACACTGAACTCTGCAATCCCGATCATTTTAAACCCTAGACCCGGTTTACTCGTAAAAAATAAAAAAAATCGTAAATTCAATATTACACTGCTCTCACTGACAAACAAGGCCCACTTGTCATCCAATTAAAAAGATGTAGGAAGAAAAGAAAAAAAGAAAATAGGTCAACGTCGTGTCCGCGCCTGCGCCGTGGCCGCCATGGCCAGAGCTCGTCTGCGCCCGCGCCTGGTCGAAGCGCGTCTGCGCCATGGCCGCCCGTGCCTGTAGCTCGCGCCGGCCAAGCGGGGCACGGCGCGGCGGTGCGTCGCCGGAGCGAGGCCGCGGAGCAGCGGCCCGATGCGGACGACCAGGAGAGCGAGGAGGCGTGCGTCAGGGGCGAGGCGGGGCACGGCCGTGCGTCGCCGGAGCGGGGACGCAGAGCGGCGGCCCGACGCGAATGACCAGGCAGGCGAGGCGGCCGCGTCAGGGGCAAGGCAGCGCCCGGCGCGGCGGTGCATTGCTAGAGCGGGGCGGCAGAGCAGCCGTCGACATTGACGGACAGGCAGGCGAGGCGGTGGGTGTCAGTGGCGAGGCGGCGCGCGTGAGGGGCGAGGTGGGGCGGCGACGGTGCGCACGGCGGCCGGCATCCGTCCCCTCCCTCCCGGTATCACAGATTTAGAAAACAAAAATGATTTTTTTTATTATGACATGTGGGTCCCACATGTCAGTGACACTACCTGCAATCCCGGTCAGGATTATTGCTTTCCCGGTGTGCCAAACATGCATAGGGTTCAAAATGATCGGGATTGCAGAATTCAGAGTGCCGATTTCGGGGATTGTAAATTCAGGGTTCGATTTAGCTTTTGCCTATGTGTTCGAGGTTTGTTTTGGACTTTTTCCCAAAAAATAACTCCATTTCGTATCATCACGTGGCTGGTGGCCACAGGCGAGCAAGCATCAGCAGTTTTGTTGTGGTTTTGCTGTGATTTCTGGAAGCACGGGCCTGCCACAAAAGTTACGTGCAGATAGGCGACGTATCGCGTGGTACATGCAACAGCCTTATATACCTGTGCGTGAGTTCTTTTTTTTTTTTTTTTTTTGCGAAACACAGTACAACGCAAGCGCTCATATACACGCGCACACACTCACCCCTATGAACGCACGCACGCACACCCTACCCCTATGAGCACCTCCGAGAGACTGAGTCGGCGGGTCGAGTCTTGAGATTGACGAAGTCACCACGGGCGCCTCGCTGTCGACGGGAACGTCGCCTCCCACTGAAGAATATTCCGCCTTAAATGAGAAACACCAGCGTCAAACCTGGGGTTTGAACTCTGGTGGGCTAGGGGTACAACCACCCAACTAACCATCTTGCCACAGGCAAGTTCTCACCTGTGCGTGAGTTCGAAGAGCTTTCTGCTTGTGTAGGACTACTGCGCCTCAGTTCGGTCCGGGAAATCGCAGCCGGGTCGGCGCTGGTGTGCGCGTGCGAGCTTGGGCGTAAGCCGACCGACCCAGAGACGCTGCGACGTTGTTGGACCACGACAGTAGTTTTTTGGCTGTACCTTCTGACGCAAGTAATAAAGCTGAGATAAGTACCACATTTACCATGGTACAAGATCCATCCTGATGCAGTTCATGAGTTTGAAATGCATTGACCCGGCCAGAGACTCACGAGACAGCTTGTCGGCGCGTGGGCCGAAGGAGCCGTACAAAGCTCAGCTCGCCGGTCAGCACGACGGGCGGGGCGGCCCGGCCGGCGAGAGACAACCGCACGGCGCCATCACCACCACCAGCCTCCACTCTCCGACGGATACCCACCACACCAAGTAACCAACAACAAACACAGCCCGAGATGGAGCCAACCCTCGCGTCACGTGGTCGGGTCCACGCCAAGGCGCGGAGTGGCCGCAGTCGCACCCACCGCGCGCGGCACATGACAGTCACCGTCCCGCGCCGCAAAAGACGTCGTCTGCGTCTGGGCCTTTTGCATTATTGTTGACGTGGGAGATTTCTTCGCTTCGCTTCGCCTCGCCGCCAACCACCATCCATCCACCGCTCTCCCAAGCCCTGGACGCACGATGGCGCTGCCGGTTGGGGGCGCTCGCCTCGCGTCAGCGGCGGACGCAGGAAAAAATTGGAGGGTGGGCACACTTCAAAAAAAAGTTGGCAAATGACAATATAAACAACAAATTGATTCACGACGACATTGTAGATCAATACATATTTTTCAAATTTGCGTGATCCCAATACAAAATAGTTCAAACACATAAATAATGTCTTACATGATACTCCCTCCGTTCCAATTTAATTGACTTGCTATCCCACATAGCAAGTCAATTAAATTGGAACAGGGAGTAAAATATAGCATAAATAGAAATTACATCATTACAATTAGAAGAAAATTGAATAAACAACACATACAATATGGTTGCTAGTTGGAGACAACAAATTGTCAATGTACACAATATATAACAAATTGTGATTATTTGGTTCAGTTCGGGCTGAGCAACAAATCTAGTAGCAAAAATGATGTCAATCTACTAGCAAAACAAACAACATATACAAGAAATAGGCCGATAATTTCTTATACCTTGAAGACCTTTAGATTTTTAGAAGCTCGGGGGAAGCTGATACGGAATTCTTAAAGGTAGAATCGCGTCGGCGGCCGGCGGCAAAGGAGAATCGCAGCGGCGGCCAGCGGCCCAGTGGACAGTGGCCCTAGTCGAGGGGACGAGGGCGTCGTCCGGCGGCGGGCCGCGGGGGAGCCCAGATCGGCGGCGGTAGAGCCGGCGGCGGGGGTCGTCCGGCGGCGGGGGATCCGGCGGTGGGGGAGCCGGCGGCGGGGGAGCCCGGCAGCAGGCAACAGCTAGGTCGTCCTGGTGCGCGACTGCGTGTGCACCTCCACAGCTCCTCGCGAGTTGCGAACTGCCTCACATGTTCTCGTTCGTGCACTGAATATCTCGGGGGGTCAAAAAAAATTCTGAAATTCTGGGTGGGCCGTGGCCCACCCTGCCCACCCGCTGCGTCCGCCAGTGCCTCGCGTGCGTGCACAGTGCCCGAAACGTCTATCTGTTGCGCGAGCGACGGCTCGCGCGGTCTGCGGACGGACGCGTTGACGCGGAGCTCGCGCGGTCTGCGGACGGACGCGGTAGGCAACGTGGGTGGGTCCCACCCACGTTTTCTCTCCCCACCTTCTTCTTCCTCCCCTTTCCCAATTCCTCTCTCCCACGACGAGACGGCGACGAGGCGGCGACCGATGACGCCGCTGCGACCAGAGGGAGCTGCGGCGGAGGAGGCGCCGTCGAGGATGGAGCGAGGCGGAGCCGCCGGAGACGCGGCTGGCCGCGGCGGAGGTGAGCAATAAACTTAACTTGGGGGGGTGGGGGTGTCGGCGCCGGAGAAGAAGCTTAGCTTGGTGGGGGGGCTTTAGAGGGAAGGTCGGGCGGCGGCGGACCGGCGGTGGGCGGCGGTTGGAGGAGGGCGGGGCGCCGAGGCAGCGCCGCCGGGCGCGGGTGGCGGTGGCAGGCGGCATGGCCGGCGGCACGTGGTGGCGGGGGAGCAACGGCGAGCTGCGGCGAGGCGCGAGGGAGGGAGGAAGAAGAACGGCGGGGATGGCGTCGCGGCGGTGCGGGAGTCGCGACTGGCCTGTTCATCTCCTTCCTTACCTCTTCTTTCCATTTACGACAAACGCGCGCGCGACGAAACTTGCCAAAAAAGGCTGGTCGGAAACCGCGCGACGGAAAGGGAATTGTCGAGCGCGCGCAAGCTAGCCCTTCCCCACAGTGCCGCCGAAGCAGATAGGCCACCCGCCGCCTGGCGCCGACGGCGGCCGCGATCGTTTCTTTCCGGCAGCTGCTCGCCAATGCAGAAGGATTGTGACAGAAGCTAATTAAGTAACTAATCTACAGTGTCTGAGTTGTGATGGGGTAACGTTCTCGCTGATACTGCAACTCACACGGTTCCCGAGAAGGCCAGCGCCAGGGGACCCGCCTCTGCGAAAAACAGCTGGACGTCCAACAAGAACCCGGACTCCTTGACCCCGATAGCCAAATTATTCCGTCGAATCGATCACAATAACGGGCCAACTGTATGTCCGTGGAAACTTGCGCCTGCCTCCTCCTACGTAAGTTTCCGCTTCTCCTGCAGCAAGTTAGTCAACAAAGGCACTGTGCCACAAACGATGTAGAGTCGCTTTTGGAGCTCATGTAGCGAGAACCGCGATCTTGTCAGTGTGGAGTAGGAGGAAACGGAGCTGTACAAGAGACATGGGCAGGCAGCAGCGGCGGAGCCAGGACAAAAATCCTGCGGGGTCAAAGCTAAATTTTCATAGGTTTTACCTAATTTTTGAATTTTTTTTACATAAGAACATATAAATATATGAAGGATTTGCCAAATAGCTGTGGGGTCGGCTGACCCCACAGCTATAACGTAGATCCGCCACTGGCAGGCAGGCGCCTTGATCCAGCTGTGTGCAGCTAGCCAGGACTTGGTGAGGTGACCGGACCCTTTGAGATCGTGACCCTAGTTGGAGTACGTACTACCGCATTACTAATCTTAGTTCGAATAATATTCAAATTCAAACAAAAGTACTCGATCCGTGGCTGTGATGGTTGGTTGGAGCATGAGTCGCAAAACTCATTAATTACATGCATCATTGCTTATCAAGATGTACTGTACTACAGCTAATGTTGGGTGACGGAGGAGAGGCATGCCTCCTCGCTGCCCATCACGTGCACCACCAAAGGCCAAACCGGAGCCGGGACACCTACGCGCATACGTGATGCTCGCCGCGTACAGGTGCCCTCCGACGACGGTGAGGTGGCCCGTCGTGGACCTCTCCGTTCACGTTCGGATGGACCATCGATCACCCTTACTTAACTGCTCCCACATTCCTGTGCTCCTTCCTTCCGATTCCTATCCCAAACCCGAGCTAGCTGTTTTCCGTATCCTGTTCGCGATGCATATATTTTGTTGACACGCCAAGTTCTGCAGAAAGAATGGTGTTCTAGTTCGTTCCAGGCCTTGCCGTGTACTATCTGCCGATGTATGTAACTCCGTGTTTCAGCTCTGTCAATCTCTGGAGAGGCCAGGGCGTCAGGCTGATACTAGTATAAGAGCATCTCCACTCGCGGCGCCCAAACGCCTTTGTGGCGTGCCGGACACAAAATCGCCCCCACTCGCGGCGCCCAAACGCTAATTCCGTCCGGAAGCGCTCAGTTTTGTATCCGGCACGCCCAGCCCACACCCTCAAGTTGGGAAGGCTTGGGGCGGCCCCGGACGGAAGGAAACGCGACGCCACGTCGGCTCCCGACGCGCGGGCCACGCTTGGCAGTGAGACAAGAGGCTGCATTAATGTCGGGCAGCGTCTCGGTTTCCCAGCCGGGCGCAGCGACGCGTCGCTTCGCTCTGCGGCGAGGAAGCGTCTGCGCCACGGCGGCCTCGAATGCAGGCGAGCCGTTAATGGTGTGGCAGGCGAGCCGTTGAACGGCCGGAGTTAAGGCGACCTCATCCGTTCGCCTCCCCGGCCGCTATATAGAGCGGGTTCCTCGCCGTCTCCACCATCTCACACAGCCATCTCCATCCCACACCTAGCCATGGCCTCTCCCCGGCGCGCCACGGAGGAAGAGAGACGAGCGCAGACGGAGGCCCGTCGTCGCCGCCGCCAGGCTTGGCAGAGCGCCATGGCTCGCCGCGACTGGCCATCGCGGGAGGCAGGCTCGTCGGCCGTCAACGCTCCGCCACCTCCTCCACCGCCTCCTCCGCCACCGGCGAACCAACTCACGGAAGCCGAGGCGCGCGAGCTCGTCCGCACTAACACGCCGGTGCCGGCGAACTGCGTCCTCCCCGAGGGATGGGCCACGAACCCAGCGCACGTCCCCGTTGCACCCATGCTGGCCGGCCAGGCGCGGCTCGACTACGTCGCCTCGTGCATGGGGACGATGGCGCCGGAGCTGCACGATGATGGCTACGTGTTGGTGAACCCCAAGAGGAAGGTTATGATGTAGACAGCAGAAGTTTTCCCTTGAGAAATCTACCCAAGGTTATCAATCCAGTAGGACTTGACGATCTATCGGAAGGTTGTTGATGTTGACTCCCCCTGGCGCTAGGGAGCTTGCACCAACGTGGAATCTGCACAGACACAAACCAGAACTTTGCCCAACACGAAACAGAGAGGTTGTCAATCTCTCCGGTCTTGCAGAAACAAAGAGTTAAACGTATGGTGTGGAAAACAGCAGGGAACGCAGCAAGTAACAGGAAACAGATGATTGCAGCAGGTTGTGTAAACAGTATGAGGAAATTGGACCAGGGTCCACAGTTCACTAGTGGTGTCTCTCTCAGAACAGATAACTAGCATGTTGGGTAAACAAATTACAGCTGGGCAATTGACAAATAGAGAGGGCATAACAATGCAATACATGCCAAGATGTCTACTATGAAATCTAGTTGGGCATTACAACAAAGTACATAGACCGTTATTCCAACCGCATCTATGCCTAAATAATCCACCTTCAAGGCAGCATCCGCATCCTGTTCAGTATTAAGTTGCTAACAACAGATTATTGCATGAAGTAAAGTGTGTGATGTAATCAATACAAGTGCCCTTGGACACTGCACCAATGTTTTATCCCTAGTAGCAACAGCACATCTAGCATCTTAGATCTTTCTGTCACTGATCCAGATATCTAGAGACTGAACCCACTATCGAGCATAAATACCCCCTCTTGGAGTCACAAACATCTACTTGGCCAAAGCATCTACTAGCAACGGAGAGCATGCAAGATCAAGAGCACATAGATAAACAAATTGAATAAACATGGTATCAATATTCATCGGATCCCAGCAAACACAACATCTAGCATTACAATAAGATGATCTTGATCATGTTAGGCAGTTCACAAGATCTAAACATGGAGGCACAAGGTAGAGAGACAACCATCTAGCTACTGCTATGGACCCGTAGTCCAGGGGTGGACTACTCACGCATCACTCCGGAGGCAGGCATGGTGATGTAGAGCCCTCCGGTGATGATCTTTTTCGTGGAATATGATCGACCGTCATAGGGTTTTCGCATCGCGGAGAATATATAGGCGAAGGGGCGGCGTCGGTGGCCGAGGGGGGCCACCACGCCATAGGGGGCGCGGGCCCACCCTGGGCCGCGCCCTAGTGTGGCGTGGCCCCCTGGTGGGTCTGCTCCGACTCCCCTTTGGACTCCGTGATCTCCTCGTGATATTATTGACGATGTCTTTTGTTTCGTCCAATTCCGAGAATATTTCCTTAATAGATTTTCTGAAACCAAAAACAGCAGAAAACAGGGAACTGGCACTGTGGCATCTTGTTAATAGGTTAGTCGCAGAAAATGCATAAAAATGATATGAAGTATAACCAAAACATGTAGCAATTGATATAATAACAGCATGGAACATCAAAAATTATAGATACGTTTGAGACGTATCACACGACGACCCCAGGTTCGAGCCGAACTCGGCGTACTGGGTTAAGCAGGTCGAGCTCGAGCACGCCTACCGCCTCCACTCCTTCTTCGCCCCCAAGCCGCCTGCGGACTGGCTCGAAAACTCCGACGACGACGGCCTCACCAACACCACCGACGAGGATTTCGCAGCGGGCATGGAACGGGAGAGGGTTCGCTACGAGACGGTGGAGCAGGCTCGTCGCGCAAGATCGGAAGGAGGCCGCGTGCAACCTCCTCCGCCGCAACCTCAACAAGAGGCGGAGGAAGTTGACGGTGATGATGACGGCTTGGAGGACTGGCCGCCGACGCCGGAGTGGGATCCCGGCCACATGCAGCTCGCCATCGAGGCCAACATAGCCTCTGCCGCCGCCACCGCCGCCACCACCTCCAGCTCCGCCGCCACCACCTCCACCACCGGCTACCTCTACTGCCTCTGCTCGAGCTGCCGCCGGGGTCCTGTGCTCGCCGCCGCAAGGGCCGGCGCCTGCCCCAACTGCCGGTGCCCGGCGTGCCACCCTACTTACTAGATCTAGTCTAGGTCTAGATTTAAATTTGAATGAATTATGTTAGTTTGAATGAAATTTCAATGAGATATATGCATTTTCGTATCAAAATTTCATATTTGAATAAGATTTGGGCGTCGCGAGTGGGGAGCGAGGGCACCCAAATGGGCCTTTGGGCGCCCATTTGGGCGCCGCGAGTGGAGATGTCTAACACAGTACTGTGATCGATGCAGTACTGAAAATTTATAACAGCAATTAACAATTTGACTTGTTCTTTCGTATGTTGTGTCTCGGATATAGAAGCAGCATTAGAAAATTAATGGGAGGAACAGGGCGACATGGCCGGAACGTGAGGCGGAGCAGTGCGCCCTGTTCACACATTCTCATTCCTGGCATGCCAAGCATGGAACCACGTCCAATCAAAAGGAAGCCCTTGCTTATTTAGCTTTAACCGACTCTGCATAAGCCGTAAGCCAACGGAAAGTTGAATCGTGTCAGACAGTCAGTCAGGTGCAACCTGTCCGCCATCTCCCGTGTCCGTGGGATTTCGAATGATCTGCGACTACTGCTGTATGTAAGCGCACAGGATCGAGAGCTTGTCTTGTGTGCGATTGAAGTTGTGATCACTCCAGGCAGGAACGATCGCATGAGCCTGGCTCACGTGAAAACCCGTACGCAACCATTTTAGCGTTACTAGTTATACTTATACAGGGTCGAATGGATAAATTCAATGTTACTAGTTATACTTATACTCGAAAAATCATTATAGCCACACAGGTTATGCGAGTTCGTCTTACAAAAACGAAAACAACATTTTGAAAATTCAAATAGAGGTGTAGTATGAACGTGCATTTTAGGCACACGTCTGACTCTGAACTATGGACTTCAAAAAGATTAAAAAAAAATATGTGAAGGAAACATTTTTCATCATTTTCCCTTTGGAAGATACAAATTTATATTGTTAGTGTAGCCTACAAAATTATTTAATAAATTTCTATAGACAAGCACATATGTTCCATGCAAATTTTAAAATTTCTGAAACGCGCAAAAGTATTTGTCCAAACTTTTAAAATTATGCCCCAGTGCGAGAGTGTAAAAATTACGCGCTCACAATGTCCTCTAGTAAAAGTTTGTTGCTTGATAAGAGAGGTTGGGCAAAGGATGTCTAGATGCATGTGTTTTCAAAACATAAGACATTATGTAACTGGAGGAGTTTTGTTCCCTGAATCACAAATCAAATGAATTATGAATTATTTGAAAAAATATTGATAATGGTTATGAATATGATTAACAAGGTGATATCAAAACAAGGGTAAAATTCCTTGCGGAAATGCGGGTCGTGTGCAACTAACATCAATGACCGAGCATTAACAATTAGAGCATCTCCACCGGGGGCCTCCAAGTGACCCCCCCCAAAGGCCCATTGGGGGTCCGGACGCCTAATAACGCCACCAGCGGCACCCCCCAAAGGGTCGCCCCGAGCAAAATCGTGTCCGGCACCCCCGAAGAGGCCTCCAAATTTGGAGGCCCTCTCGGGGTGCCGGACATGGGTGCTGACATGCGTCTGACAGGGCTGGCCCGCCCGTCATAGAGACAGCGCGGCGCGCCCAGTGTTAACTTGGGCTTGGCAGGAGGCCGTTGCGCCGCGTTTAATGGATGCACTAATCAGGAGGAATAAATTTTCTTGACCAATCTATAGAAGACATATCATTTACCATAAGCACTTTCTTTGGTGACGGTTCAAAGGGAAAGGTAATGTTGCTTGGTAAAGTGGAAATCGACAAATATTGTCTTTTCATAATATCTTGCTGGGAGCTGCTATTGTGAAATGCCGCTTCCTAATTGCTCTAGTTAATAACTAAAAGAATAGAATTACGGTAGCCGCTATTCTATAAATCCAAAAAAGGCATATTAGACATAATTCTAGGATTATCCTTTTGGGCAAAGAATTTTGTGCAGACTTCTTCTTGATTATGTATGGATTCAAAAGAAGAACTAAGAGATGGATTATTCTTTTACACTATAATTAAGGTACTAATATACCCTACAAGTTTATACTTAAGTTTTAGTCCCAGGAGATGTTGATGTGTGCATTTTAATATAAAAAACTTCAGGAGTAAATTAATTTTAATTATGTGTATTCTACATTTTATGTGACTATTATCTAGATTTGTGTTGTTTTCATAGTTTTTCCATTAAAGATTTTGAATGAGATTCTTATTCTCCAGCCTCTACGGGTTAAACCAAACCATTTTTAAAAGACCCCTAGCTCGCACCCACGCACGGCTCCTTTGCGGTTGGTGAAACGTTTTGCGTTGTGCTTAATTGACAATGCGGGCCTTAGTCGTTTGAAATCATCAACCGATCATCCGCCTCTAGAGCCTTTGGATCAAACTTAAGTGTGAGATCTGGGTTGTCCTATCAATGAAATATCGAGCTTTCCCACACAATATTGTTTATACATGGATACAACATCATTTGCATTATTTTCCTGTTAGTGTAAAATGCTGCAACATTTTGAACACAACCCATGTCGAAAAGAAAACAACGTTACAACATGTCCCATTGAACCGAGCAAAATATCAGAGGAAAATTGGCCCCATAATACACAAAACGAAAAATCAACGAATGCAAAACCACAAAATCAATTTTGCAGGATGCAAGAACATGTCGGATAGACACCAAGAATCACCGCAACATGTCACCCATGTGTATGAAGCAGAGGACGCATGAGCTTGCATCAAATCATAACTTTGTTTTAAAAAATGCAAGAGAACACAAACCTTCACTATCATCAATGAATGTACTTATCTCATCGCCCTAGGTCCGCCTCGGATCATCGCGTTCGCCAAGCTCCCGGAGAAGTTCCGTTTTTTGATACATCCATGATTGCCATTCCATACGTGTAGGAGGATTATGGGACACACAAATTGGGGAGCCATGGTAGGAAGGAGCGTTGCAAGGAGGGGTGATGGATAGAGAAGGGAGCACAACATGGGCGGCAAGGGTTGCAGATTCTCTGGATTAGTCTGTCGAGAGGATGATCAGTTGCCTAATTATGTTAATATTGTGGTTTCGTCCCAGGCGATGCCTGACGCGTATCAATGAAGAGGTTGTTTCAAGTACCCAAATGTATTATTAGAGCTAGAGTTAGGGCCCTCCCTCCATGTTTCAGTGACCTGTTTATGGTTTTGAATCTTCTCGAGTCCTTGATTGAGCTTTGAACCTCCACCACTTTGAAGTAATCAAAAGCTTTTGTGTTATGTTAAAAACAAAGAGAAACAACCAAGCCCAAACAACACAAAGGAGAGCATCGGATCGAGGGTAGTGTGCAGCGCAGGTGCTTGCGCGTTAGCTGGAACCCTCCCGTGTCGGCCTCACCCTCAACACCGCGCCTATCAGCAGGGCTATATATTCCCATTGCTCCCCTCCCTCATCGATCTCACCAGGCGCCCTGCCGCTCAGTTCAGACGCACACAGCAACAAACAGCCCACCGCAGCGACGGAAAGAGACAGAGCAAGTAGGAGTAAAAGGCAAAAGCACGGCACATTAAAAGAGAGGCCGGAGGCACACACCACAGCCAGGCACCGGCAGCCGCAGCACGGCAGCAGAGGAGAGAGAGACTAGCACAATATGGCGATGCCCTTTGCCTCCCTGTCGCCGGCAGCCGACCACCACCGCCCCTCCTCCATCTTCCCCTTCTGCCGCTCCTCCCCTCTCTACTCGCCGCCGTAAGCCACTACTATTTCCTTCCTTCACGCCACCTTCATCCTGTTCTTTCCTGAGGTGCTAATCAATGGTGCGCGCGCGTGTGCTGCAGGGTCGTCGGGGAGGAGGCGTCGCCGCAGCATCAGCAGCAGCACGCGATGAGCGCGCGGTGGGCGGCCAGGCCGGCGCCCTTCACGGCGGCGCAGTACGAGGAGCTGGAGCACCAGGCGCTGATTTACAAGTACCTCGTCGCCGGCGTCCCCGTCCCGCCGGATCTCCTCCTCCCCATCCGCCGGGGCTTCGACTCCCTCGCCGCGCGCTTCTACCACCACCCCGCCCGTACGTACAGCTTCTTGCATTTGATACCTCATGCGATTCAGGTGCTCCGTCTTTTTGTTTATTCGGATCGAGAGATTCAGGTGCCCCGTCTCATTGTTAATTGCTCCGGTCGTTTCTTAATTCCGCTCAAGATTTGCTCCTACACCTAACTAGCCTCTCCTGCCTTTGGCGATGTTTTTTATTTGGATTCAAGCCTCAAGTGGTTTAGTTTGATTTGATTAGATGCACACAAGCACACATGGCTCAAACTCTTGGCCCAGCCAAAAACTAAAAAAAAGTGGTGGTTAGTTTATTATTGGTCCTTCTCATGTCACGGGGGTTATTCCTGTCTGGTTGTTGGGAGCCTCGCCCACGCATTCACTCGCTGCTGGCTGGTCCTGCGATTTTGAGCCATCCTGCATCGCATCACATGGACCCCCAAGAAACAAAGATCAAATAATCAAGCACTGTAGTACCACACCAGATCGATGCACAGACACAGTTCCTCCTTTCCCCCGGAAATTATTTCGCATACGTCCTACTTGTGGGGTGAATGATTGGGTAGAGTAGATAGATAGATCCAGCCCTGAGCCTGACCGCGACGCCTCTCGTCCTATACGCCGTCTCCGTCCGTCCGGCCGCATAGCGGCATGCATGATTGATTGCTACCGGTTGAGACAAGACTCGCGTTTGTGTTCGTCCTTTTGACCGTGATTCGATCTTGCTTGCGTCGGATTGGGAGGCGTCTCGTCCTGACTTGATTATCTTGGTCCCTCAGGATGAGCACCGACACCTACTGTACGTGCGTACGCCACAGGTGTGGTATGAGCCATCACGATCATTGTTGACTCGGGTTTTCTGTGTGGATTTTGCAGTTGGGTACGGCTCCTACTTCGGTAAGAAACTGGATCCGGAGCCCGGGCGGTGCCGGCGTACGGACGGCAAGAAGTGGCGGTGCGCCAAGGAGGCCGCCCAGGACTCCAAGTACTGCGAGCGCCACATGCACCGCGGCCGCAACCGTTCAAGAAAGCCTGTGGAAACGCAGCTCGTCGCATCACCCCACTCGCGGCAGCAGACCCCTGCCGCTGCCGTCGCGCCCGCCGCCGCCGCCGTGTTCCAGAACCACTCGCTGTATCCCGCGATCGCCAATGGCGGCGGTGGTGGCGGCTCCTTCGCCTTGGGGTCTACTCAGCTGCACATGGACAATGCTGCGCCTTACGCGACCGCTGGTGCTGGTGGGAACAAAGATTTCAGGTGATTTCCACGATCTTCTCTGCAAACTGCCCAGCTGTTTGTTTACCTACCTGTTCGCTGTCAAAATGCCTGCTCACATGTGATGTTTTCATTGTTGTGCTTGATTGCATCAGTAAGGACAGTATGATCTGTTTTGATCAGACTAGTAGTGCTCTTCTGACAGCACGTTATGATCTATGGTTGCTTAGGCTATTGCGTTGCAGGATCTGGCCATGCTTTTCAGGTGCCAGATTTTAGCAGAAGAAGAAGATTGTGAAACAGAGTGGTGCTCTGCTCTGATGGAAGTTCAGAGCAGGGCGTTCTAAACTAGATTGACACGCATACTGCCCGTAAAAGATATCTGGGTTTTTATGCTCAGAGCTGATGCCTGCTGCTCTCTGCTCCTGCCATATAAATCTTGGACCTGGCATTTGATTTTGCTTCTTTATGCTTCTGCTGACCCATGTTTGTTTTTCTTGTTTGAATAACGTCAGTTCTGCCCCAGTAAAACTTATCAGTTTCTGCCTTTCTGTTCCAATCCTATGCATGTAACCATCTGAAAAGGCTAGCATGATACTGGATGCCCATGCCCTTTTGCCCATCCGTTCTGAAGCTTTTATTTATTTTTGTTTCAACAGAACTTTGTGAGTTAGCAAATTGCCCTTTACCGAAGCTCTATCATTGTAGGGTTAGCTGCGGGGCAGTCGGCACATGATGCTGCATTGCTGCCAATCATGTTCGCTTAGATGTCTGGCTTCCTATTTCTGTTTTTCTCCTGCCATGAACTGCTGCTTTAAGGTGTGCAGAAACAATTATTTTGTCCCTTTTGTTTCTGTCTAGTGCCAGGATAGCTTTTCTAGTTTTAGGGAAATCTTGAAGCCTGCTGTATCATTCTCACATACCATTATCCAGTACTCGTATATAAGTTTCAGTCACAGAACTTTCAGTACAGTTGAGGAAGACTCATTTCTTTTTTATGCAAGCTGTGTAAACGGTCAATTGTTATATGAGATTCATTCCCTCCTGGCCCTCCACATATATGGTACTTGTTTGAAATGCTTGCTTCTACAAGTTTATAACTCAGGTTTTGCGCAAGCAGTTTTACTCCACTGTTTCTTTGTGCACGGGTCCCTTGTAATTGTTTGCATCTCCTAACTTATGTATTGGTCACTGAACTGCTAGTATACTCATCGTCGGCCTTTCAATGTGACTTGTGAAATTCAGGTATTCTACTTATGGAGTGAGGTCCTCGGCGCTGGACGAGCACAGCCAGTTCATGACCGGAGCCATGGACACCTCCATCGACAACTACTCGTGGCGCCTGCTGCCGTCTCAGGCCTCTGCATTCTCACTCTCGAGCTATCCTATGCTCGGAACACTGAGCGACCTGGACCAGACCACCATCTGTTCTCTGCCCAAGACCGAGCGGGAGCCGCTCTCATTCTTCGGCGGTAGCGACTTCGTGACGACGGCGGTGGACTCGGTGAAGCAGGAGAACCAGACGCTGCGCCCCTTCTTCGACGAGTGGCCCAAGGCGAGGGACTCGTGGCCGGAGCTGCAGGACGACACCAACAACTCATTCTCGGCCACCAAGCTGTCCATCTCCATCCCGATGACGGGCTCCGACTTCTCCACCACCACCAGCTCCCATTCGCCCCACGGTATATACTCTCGGTAAACAACGGGGCCGATCTGATCTCTGCTGATTTGCCGAAGCTTCTGATCATCCATTCCACGACGTCCTCAAATCATCACAGATGAGTGAAAATCGACCCTGAATGTCTGTGAGCTGACTGCCGCTTGCTTGCTTGCTCATTTTGCATGGAGTCCTGGTCCTGGATGTTGCCTTTATCCACGAACACATACTCCATTAAATTTCCATCCTCTAGTTTCCCAGCATTATGCTTCCCTGTTTTCCTTACGTATCGGAACTGTACCAAGTTTTCAAGTATCGATGGTTGTTACGGCTACATCCTTAACTGTTTCTGACACGCTTCTACTGAGTACTGAAATAAACTTGGAAAGTAATCTTTCATATGTGTATCGATGCGTCATTCCTTGCGTAAATCTGAGAACTGGATGCGGTGCTCTTTTACTTCCCGTTTAATCTGAGAGTAGCAAGCATCTCGGGCCTTGCTTTGTGGCTGCGGCATGCAAGGCTAGCTTCCTGCGCAATCCTCCTCCGAGGGAACATGCACGGCACACGTATTTTGGTCAAATGAATCCCTTTGATCTCATCGGCAAGTTAGTTAGTTACGGGCGAGGTCCATCTCCATTCCTCTTTACGATTTGCTTTGGCGCAAGGGGACAGATACGGTTCTCTTCTCCGGATCGATGAGGTTTACGGAGGAGGGGGAGAAAGTGCAATAATGCTGGATCTGCGCAAAGCCTCCTGGGTTGGTGGTGGAACTACAGGCTGTAAAACCCTTGCGCGTGGGGCCTGTGTTGCTGGTCTCGGAAGCAGGCGACGCGGTGGTACCCGGTAGCCAGTACAGTGAGATCCCCGGTACAGTACTACGGGTTGGCAGATGGCAGGCAACAAGGGCATGGACAGGCCATGGATGGAGCTGGAGCTGGAGTTGCGTGGTCTCTCTCCTTTGTGGTACTGTAGGAGGACGAAGACGAGGACGGGACGACAAGCGATTGATTATGCGACGGAAAGCGAAGGCTTCCAAGGTACAACTCGCATCGCATCGGATAGCTTGCTTTGGGGTCGGTCGGGCCTTATCCATGGTGAGTGGCAAACCGGGGGGATGCATATCATGAATCGTGGATGGGGGCAAGGGGTACGTACGTGCGTGCGTGGTAGGGGCTTGGCTAGCTTGCGCGCGCGCGCAAGGAAGACTTGCGTCGCGCGGTTTCCGACAGCCTAATTAGGGAAAGTTTCCGACAAGCATTTACCCGATTAGGAAAGCACGTGGTGGAGGAAGAAGACCGCACGGAGGAGGAAGAAGGTCGCCCCCGCCGCCGCCGCCGGCCAGGCCGCCTGCGACCGCCACCCGCGGCCGGCGGCGCTCCGCGACCGCCTCGCCGCCCCGCCCTCCTCCGACCGCAGCCCACCGTCGGTCCGGCGCCGCCCCGGACCATCCCTCTAAACCCCCCCCCCCCCCACCCCGAAGCTCGTCGCCGGCGACCCACCCCGCACCCCCAGCCCTAAGGTTCCTCCTCGCCTCCGCCGCCTCCGCCGCGGCCAGCCGCGCCTCCGGCGGTTCCGGCTCGGCCTGGCCCCGAGCTCGTCGCCGGCGAACCGCCCCACCCCCACCCCCTGGTTCCTCCTCGCCTCCGCCGCCTCCGCCGCGGCCAGCCGCGGCTTCGGCTCGGCCTGGCCTCGACGGAATCCATGGAGGATGTGGCTGTGGCCGTGCGGGAGAAAGAAGACGAGGAAAAGGAGAGGAAGAAGGGACGAGGGTGGGGCCCACCCACGTGCTGGGCTTCAACGCGTGAGCTCCGCGTCAACGCGTCCGTGCGCGGAGCGAGCGAGCTCTCGCTCGCGCAACAGGTAGCAAATCCCGCGTGGTAGTGTGGTACCGCGTCGCGCATGAGTCCAGGCCGGTGGTGGGCACGGCCGTGGGTCGTACGTGCGGCGGTTTCATTCGCATCTCCCGGCAGAACCAACGGGCATGTGCGAGAGAGCGAGCGAGCGCCGGGGTTACGCAAGGACCAACGTAAATCCTCAATTATGGTCCCTACTGTAGAACCGAAGGGTTTACGCAAGGACCAACGTAAAGGCAGAGTTCTATAGACACGCAAAAGTCAACTTGAAACTCAATTTCTTTTTACAAGTTATGAAAATGTTAAATTGAGCAATGGTTAGTAGCACAAAATGAATATTACTCTCTCCGTTTATAAACATAAGCCTTTTTTTATAGATTGCAACAAGAACTACATAGGAAGGAAAACGAGTGAATATACTCTCTAAAATACGTCTATACATGTTACTTACATCCGACTTCACATAGAGGGAGGTGTATGAAGCGATTATGCAGATGGAAAAAAACAAAGCACGGGGACCGGATGGTTTCCCGGCTGAGTTCTATCAAAAACTTTAGGAAACGATTGATTTGATGAACCTATTTAAAGCTTTTCAACGGGGGGAGTTACCACTATTTCAACTGAATTATGGCAACATTATTCTTCTTCCGAAAAAAGACAATGCGGTTCAAATCCAACAATACCGTCCAATATGCCTCCTAAATGTTAGTTTTAAAATTTTCACCAAGGTGGGAACAAATAGGATTTCTGAGGTCGCGTAAAAGGTGATTAGACCAACTCAAACAACTTTCATGCCCGGTAGACATATCCTAGAGGGAGTTCTGATACTTCATGAGACCATCCATGAACTTCATAGGAAGAAAATGGACGGGGTTTTATTAAAAATCGACTTTAAAAAAGCATATGATAAAGTACAATGGCCTTTTCTGCAACAAGTGCTGCGTATGAAAGGCTTTGATCCTAAATGGTGTAAATGGATAGAACAATTTGTTAGCAAAGGGAGTGTGGGCATCAAAGTAAATGATGACCTAGGTCATTATTTTCAAATACAAAAGGGATTGAGACAAAGTGACCCTCTATCACCGATTCTGTTCAACATTGTAGCTGATATGCTTGCTATAATGATAGCGAGAGCCAAGGAAGATGGACAGGTTGACGGACTTATACCTCATTTAGTAGATGGGGGGATATCAATACTTCAATACACCGATGATACTATTCTTTTCATGGAGCATGATCTGGAAAAAACACTTAATATGAAACTCATTCTATGCATTTTTTAACAGCTTTCGGGGTTAAAGATTAACTTCCACAAAAGCGAAATTTTCTGCTTTGGCAAAGCGAAGGAAGAAGAACATCAATATAGAATTCTTTTTGGGTGCGAATCAGGGTCCTATCCATTTAGATACCTGGGTATCCCAATTCACTACCGAAAATTGACAAATGCCGAATGGAAGGCCATTGAGGACCGGTTTGAGAAGAAGTTGGCAAGCTGGGCTGGCAAACTACTTTCTTACGAAGACCGGTTAATTCTGATAAACTTTGTCCTGACAAGCCTCCCCATGTTCCTGTTATCTTTCTTTGAAATACCTAAAGGGGTACGAAAAAGACTGGATTTTTTTAGGTCCCGTTTTTTCTGGCAAAGTGATGGCCATAAACGGAAATACAGACTAACAAAATGGAATATTATGTGTAGACCAAAAGACCAAGGAGGGCTTGGGATTGAGGTTCTAGAAATAAAAAATAAGTGCCTATTAAGCAAATGGCTCTTTAAAATCATGTCCGAAGATGGTGGGGTATGGCAACAACTGATTCAAAATAAATACTTACATTCAAAATCGTTATCACAAGTTCAGAGTAAACCATCCGACTCCCCTTTCTGGAAGGGGATAATGAAGGTAAAGGATGAGTTTTTTGACCGGGGATCTTTTGCCGTGGGGAATGGCAAGAACACCAGGTTCTGGGAGGATACTTGGCTGGGGGACAAGCCCCTTGCCAGCCAATACCCTTCCCTATATAATATCGTTCATCGAAAACAAGTTTCGGTGGCTGATGTGCTGTCCCAAGCCCCTCCACCAAACTTAAGTTTTAGGAGGGCTCTCTCGGGAAATAAGTGGACAAGATGGTTACACTTGGTAAACCGATTAATGCAGGTTCACCTTACAAATCAACAAGACGTTTTTAAGTGGCGTCTAACCACAACCGGCATGTTTACAGTCAAATCCTTGTACATTGATTTCATGAGTGATCATACAAGGTTTCTTCGCAAATATTTATGGAAGATGAAAATACCTCTAAAAATAAAGATTTTTATGTGGTTCTTATACCGTAAAGCGATCCTCACAAAGGATAATTTAGCCAAACGAAATTGGAATGGATGTAAAAAATGTTGTTTTTGTGACCAAGATGAAACAATCCAACATTTATTCATATCTTGTCCACTTGCAAAAATGATCTGGCGTATTGTTCATATGGCTTTTAATATTAAACCACCACACACCATAGAAAATATGTTTGGCAATTGGTTAAACGTAGTTTCGAAAACAGAGAAGGTTCAAATCCGAGTGGGTGTATGCGCCTTGCTTTGGGCTATGTGGAACATCCGCAATGACTATATTTTTAATAGATAAAAAAAAACTTCATTTATGCAGGTTATCCCGATGGCTACACATTGGATCCGTACGTGGTCCTACCTACAATCAACGGAGAAGCGTGGCGCAATGGATTTTGGGTGCAGCCGCCTGGAATCGGTCGCGTTGGATCTATTTGCCCAGTTCAGCTGGCGTTCTGATCTTAAGATAACATGTTGATGCAGAGTCATTTCTTGTTGTCCCGGTGTTTTCTTTGGTTGATTCATGTCGCAACTTTGTGCGACCCTTGATGTAATTCGGATGTAAGACCTACTTTATTTTTAATAAAAATAAAAGCCGCATGCATCAACCGATGCAGAAGCTGGGACGCCCTTTTCTAAAAAAAAATACGGCTATACATACCTGATTATGAAAAGTTAAAACATATACTCCCTCCGTTCACTAATGTAAGACATTTTAGCTTTTCTTTGCGGGAAAATTCCAATATATTCATCAACTGTCAAGTTAGTACAGAGAACACTAGAAGTAAAATAAATTACATCCAGAGACGTAGACGACCTAGCGACGACTACAAGCACTGATTCACATATATCTAGACCTACATATATTCACTCATTTTAGTATGTATGTAGTCAAAATTGAAATGGTAGGTTCAATGCCTTACATTAGTGAATGGAGGGGGTACTATGCATTGCTGAATTTGTCTTTTACATAACTGTAAAATGAATATGAGTTGAAACTTGAAAA
Organism: Poa pratensis; assembly: GCA_947311845.1. Taxonomy (NCBI): domain Eukaryota; kingdom Viridiplantae; phylum Streptophyta; class Magnoliopsida; order Poales; family Poaceae; genus Poa; species Poa pratensis. Next base: position 47,893,557 of record CAMZMU010000051.1, on the reverse strand, counting down.
TTTGCAGGTATAAATATATCACCCTTCCAACATGAATGCACTCTTATCATAAATTTTTGGAACTCATATGTAGATTTTCCACTAAATTTGCATTGTAATGTGCTTTCCACCGGATGCTTTCTCCCTTCCTACTCATTGAGCCAACGTTTTTTTTTCCTCTGAGAAACATTCAGGCAGCGTTACGACGACAAACACGCCGAGAGCCTATCGTTTTGAGGCCAGCGAACCGTGTCCATTTCACCACCAAACCAAATAGTTGGTGCCGCCGCGCGCTCTAGGTCCTTAGGCTTTTATAAGGCCGGCCTATGAATACTGTACTAATCAACACCACATATACAGTCGGATAAAGTATAGTTTCACCCTCAAATGTATCACATTGGATAGAAATCACTCTGAACAATAAATTGATATACTTTCAACACTCAAATGTACAATACCGGACAAATAACCCCCTGCGAGTGGTTTTAGATCAATTTGTGTGGTTTTGAGGAGAATTTGGGTGGTTTTGCTTATTCCAGCGCGATGGTGACGTGGTGCGCCGTTAACGTGGGCCCCACCCGTCAGTGACGTGGCGATGCACGTTTGGGCAGTGAGTGACGCGGCGCCGTAAGTTATTGCCGATAGTCAACGGTGATGCACGGTTGGGGGTCGACGGCGAACTCGCGCAGCCTCGCCCGGTCGCCCCGCCTGTGCCGTCCCCTACCTCCGTCAGCACCGCAGATGGGCGACGAGAGCAGCGGCATTCAAGGTGAAGGAGCATAGAGGGGGCACTGTGCAGCTGGAGAGGGGTGGCGGGCCAGCGACCGGGCTTGCTGAAAAAGGGAGAGTGGCGCCGGACGGATTGGATGGCCGGTGGTGCCCAACGGGAGGTGCAAGATCCGGAGATTCGGGACGGCGCAGTGGAGGTCTTGGGCGGCAGGCCGGGGACTGCGCACGTTTGCCCGCGCGCCCACCTGCTCCGAAAGAACGGCACGGCCGTCATCCTCTTGCCTCCAGAGCTACGGGGGATTCATCTCCATCAATCTGATTCCAATTCCCATCAATCTCCATCTCTATCGCAGCCAAAGACAAAGGCGCAAGTGCGGCAGTTACCTAGCTCTCTACTAGCAAAGCACTAGTATAAAAACAAACTATATGTGCTTCGGCACACAGCTAGTTAAGCTAGCACCGGAGGCTAGCTAGGAGCAACGGCGGCGCCAGGAAATGGCGCCTGGGTATTCCACCCAATTTTTTTTTTTTTGCTCTAAATGTAGTATATGAATGAAACATCACAATACTATCAATATATGAATAAAACAACACTAGCATAACAAAAATAGCAATATTTCAATTTAGAAGCCCACAACAACATGAAACTAGGGCGAGCAATCAGTCATTGCAAGCAATCAGCATTGTCAGCAACTAATTGGGGGCCAGCAATCTGGCGGAGGACTAATTGGAGGCGTAGTGCAGTACCTTCTGTGCTCGGGGACGGGGCGGGGCGGCGCGGAGGACGGAAGCAGGAGCAGGGGCGCGGGTCGGCGGGCAGGGCCGGGGCGCCGCCGCCGCGGCAGGCGCGGGGCCGTCCCCTGCTGCTCCAGCTCCGGGCATCGGCCGGTGGGCGGCGGCGGGCGGCGATCTAGGGGGCGTCCGTTGCGAGGGGAAAGGCAGGCAGGGTGGCGGCGCTGGGTGTATGCTTCACAGCCTCACAGCCGACAGGGGCACAGGGCGAGGGCGTCGTTGCTTCGTTGCTTCGTTGCAGCGGGCGAGAGAGGCCGTGAGAGAGAGGCGAGAGAGGCCGTGCGACTGCAGCAGCGTTGCGTCGTTGCTTTTTCCTTAATGGGCTGGGCAAAAATATATACATTTTTTTTTCCGCGTCAAATACATGGGTATGCCATGGCAGACAGGGGCATACACCCAGCGCCACCGTTTAGGAGATGTAGCAGCTGTTGCGCATTGGCGTGTTCTCAAGCATGGCGCAGCCCCGCCAAAGATCCCGATGGCCACCGGCGCGCACCACTGACCGGGGACCGGCGTGGGCATGGACGGCTCCCGAGTTCGCCGCGGCGCGCCGGGGCGCACATCGATGATCGCCAGGTTCGCTCTGGATCGGAGCAGGTTCCATGCCGACAAGGCAGACCGAACCACCAGCACCGCCGCTGTCTCCTCTGCTGCTGCCGGCTCCATGGATCGATCGAAGGGACCTCCGAGCGACCCCCCGCAGCACTTGCTTGCCGGTGGGTGCGGTGAAGCGGGCGGTGGTCTGCGGCCAGGCGCTGACGGGTGCAGAGAGACTCGAGGGAGCAGACAACGCCGTTATCCCTCTAACAGAAATACGACGCCACGTCAGCGTCAGCTTAACTGCCCCAACTTTTCAAAACCGCCCAAATTTACCCAAAACCACTGTAGGGGTTATTTATCCGGTATTGTACATTTGAGGGTTAAAAATATCCCAATTTATTGTTCAGGGT